>WTSP01004339.1:0-38166 GCA_025331215.1 Actenoides lindsayi | reverse complement strand
TGCCATGGGCAGGGACACCTCCCACTAGAGCAGGGTGCTCAGAGCCCCATCCAGCCTGGGCTTGAACACATCCAGTGATAGAGCATGCACAGCTTCCCTGGGCAACCTGTTCCAGTGTCTCACCACCCTCAGAGTGAAGAGTTTCTTCCTAATTTCTAATCTAAATTTTCCCTCTTCCAGTTTGAAGCCATTATCCCTTGTCCTGCCACTACAAGCCCTTGTAAAAAATTCCTCCCCAGCTACTTTGGGTCCCTGAAAAGGCAGTTGGGGGGATTTATCCCAACATGATTTTTGCCAGTGAAATTATCTTTCTCATCCCCAGTATAAATCCTTAATCTATTCTTCAGGAAGGGTACTGCTTTATCTTGTATTTTATGGTTGGACTGACTGACATAGGGAGAGGTCAAATGGTTTGCCCAAAGCTGGAAGAGATGCTAGAGCTCATTTTGGATGGGAGCGTGGGAGTGGCTCCTTATTTCTGCCTCTACCCACTACACAATACTTCTGCCTTGGTCCTTGTGACCAAGTTTTAATTACCATCTCTTCTTTGATGAGTTCTTGTGGCAAAATGGGAGGAAAATATCGATAGCACTGTTACACCAGCCAGGAAAGAGTCAGAGAATTGAGCTCCCATGTCGAGACTCGTGGGGCAAGAAGCACAGCCCAAATCATCAGAGCTTGTAGCTTCCTGTCCTTGCTAAGTGCTAAACAAAAACAAATCAACAAATGATAACGGTTTGTTTCTAACTAAAGCCTTGGAGAATCTTGTATCATTTACAGACATTAAGTAAGCTCTACACTTCTTCCGCAGTCAAGCAAGCAGCACTCACTGTGTTTTCTCTCACTCAAGAAGTTTTTAAGGATTTCTCTCCGGTGGTTAAACACAAGTCTCCTCATGGATGGCAGAAGCCAAAGCAACCCCACTCCATTCAGACAGGAAGGTGTTCAGTGTGTTCCTGGCACATTTCTGGACTGGGGATATTGGAACTACTTTAAGCCAGACTCAAAACCCCCTGATCCCAACAGACAAGCCACCATAAAAGCATGGAGGTAAGCAGTAGGGAAGACCAAGCCCAATACTGTAGAATAGAACACGATTTAACTTGATGGATCTCAGTAATGAAAATACTGCAGCCTATTTCTCAGTCTTGACAGGACTGTGTCTGATGATAAAGAAGGGCAACAGTTTTCTTTCTTCTCAAAACAAAAAGAAACTAAAGGCAGCTTCTTCGATTACACCTTGAGAAATCAGTGCACTGATTAAAAGATTTTTTTTTTCTTAACTGGTGGAAGCTGAGATAAATTTGTAGAAAAACAATCTTCAGCAATGTTGACAAGAACCAAGCGTCTCCAAACTGTAACCAAACATAACGACACAGCTCCTTTTTACTGTTCTGATCATCTAGATGGCCAAGTACAAATGCTGATGACCTAAGGCATATTTTACACCCAGTGTCTAAAGATAAAAGAGTTTCCTACGATGCCAGGAGGATAAGCAAACCACTTTTGTTCCCTGTTTGAACTGCATTGCAAGACCGCTTGGCTGTTTATCTTGCAAATTAGGATGACTTCAGAATTTAAATTCTGGCCTAAAAGCAAGGTTGTAAATTATAGGGGCACTAATGGGAAAGATAGATGCGTGCACACGGTGCCTGAAACCCCCCCAGCTTTGGCCTGCAGACGCTGTCGTAAGGCACAATAAAATCAATCACGAGCAATAACCATTTACTGCTCTAGATAAGGCAGGGGAAACAAACACCCCTAGTTTGTTTAATCAACAAAATGTTGGCCTTGACGTATCCGTCTCACGTTTAATTCTGAGACCGTTTCCCTGACGGGAAGATCTCGGAGGTATATTATTGGGTATGTTATGAGATGGTTGATAGTTGGCCTTTAAACAAGCTTGTTTAAGCAGGCAAAGAGCGCTGTGAATTTTCAAAGGAAACAACAGCCAGGTTGCCCACATCCCTCCCCCAACACCGAATTCCGAGCGGGGCTCTCTGAACAGCACACAAACCACACTTACATCCTGAGTGCTGCATTGGATTCGGAGGAGTTCTGGATTCCATCTTCTTCATAGCTTGAGGTCTCCAGATTTCCATACCTGAAAAATGAGATGGGTGTTTAGAGGAACCTCTACTGAACAAAAGCAAAATTCTAGATAGCATAATTAATGCACGATTATTATAAACAGTTAAAAAGTGTTTTGAGCTCAAACTACAAATATGGAATCTTTTTTTAACCATTTTCACTCCATCCTTTCCCAGAGCAGTGTTCCAGTGTGCAACAAGGCTGTAACACAACCGCCTCCTCCAAGACAGCTTTGATTTCTCTAGTATTTATCAGTCCTTCTAACTCCAAGTGAGAGTCCACACAAAGTTTTCTAGGTGGCAAGCACCCACTTGTGCAAAGCTACTGATGCAGTTGTCAGGAGTGGGAATGACCCATGGTGCTGAGAAGATGCCACTGGGAAAGAGGAAATGATGGGCACAACTCCACCAGCACCAGGCAAAACCTCTCACCTCCATAGTGAGAATAGTTAGAAGAACAAGTGCGTGTCAGGAGAAATTTATTCCCTGAAAGGGCTGTCAAGGCCTGGCCCAGGCTGCCCAGGGCAGTGGTGCCATCCCCATCCCTCAAGGGATTTAAAAGCTGTGTAGATGCAATGCTGAGGGCCATGGGTTAGTGGTGACCTGGCAGTTAATGGCTGGACTCCATGATGTTAAAGGTCTTTTCCAATCTAAATGGTTCTAAGACTCCATAAGAACTTAAGTTTCAACAATCTTATGACAAGGGTTTAACGTTGGACAATCTCCCTGCGGATGGAGAAGGAGAGGGATTGAAGGTTTGCATCCATTCCAGTGCACTGCAAAGTAAACCCAAACTAATAAAGGCAAACAAGTAACCCCTCTGATAGGAACAGCATAGCCACGTAAGGATGTCAGCTCGGGCTTACTCAGCCTTGAGAGTGCAGCACTAAGGCCACTTGCATTATCTGAAACAGTTTATTTAAAACCAGATCTTGCATCTCCAACTACGCTGCAGGTAGACATAACAAAAAATTAATTCACTCCAGTTGTTACCACATATCTGTGGCAAAACTGAGAACAAAATCATGGGCTGCTTGACCCCAGGAGCTTTGTCTGACCAAAAGACTGTCTCTCATTCAACCCAAGTCCCCACATTTGTGTTGAAGGCTTTGGAAATCTCAGCATTTTATCTGTCCAGTAAAAAATAGGCATAACATGCATAAAATCTTGCAAAGTTGTGTTTTAAAGGGCATAAATTCTTCTCAGTTATCCTGAAAGAGTCTTGCTGTCCCTATAAGACAGCAGAAGGATGAGAGGAGGTTTTAAGGACATCTTAAAACAGAAAGGGTCCCTAGAGCTACACACAGGATAACCCCTTTTGTCACTGCGATTTCACAGAGCTAATCCAAACATCTAAAGAAATATGTGCTACCCTGACAGTGGGGTAAGCATCCACTTCCAAAGGTGGTGACCAACACCTCGATGCCTCGGTGGCCACAGCGGTTCACAACAGGAGCACTCGCAGAGGAACCACTGCTCGGTACAACAATGGCTGGCCATCTTGTTCTCACATTTTTTGGCACGTCGACGGCCTCTGTGCTTTCTGCTATATTCCCTCGAGCAATTCCACACCCTGCCCGTTCTCCTTTTACTGGGGATCAGCACTACTGAAGCTGTAAAACTGAACAGATACCTTCTGCCCCACTTCTCAGCTATGCCTGAATTCACCACTTAATCCTACCTGGCCTCACTCAGCTCCCAGTCATACCCTAAATGCTCACCGAGTGTTTGCAATTCCAAGTGAATGTAATTAACTGCTTGAGACTCTTCCCACTGCTTTCCTGCACGGATGGAATACATCAGAGGAGCCTTATGAACGATAATTCCAAGGCTGTGCTAAGCTGAAGCACACAGTTTAGCCTGGTTTTATTAGATTTAACTCTTGGTTTCAATATTTGCTCTTGCAGACCTGTAGATTGTCTCGCATTTCCCAATGTTATAGCACTGGGAGACACATCACCTTATCAAGCAGATAGAAAAAGAGTGCAAGGGGGATATTTAGAGAACTATGCTGACACTTTCTCAGTGGAGATTGCCCAGGATGGAATCGAGACAGGCTGCTGATAGAATGGACATGCCATGATACGAAGGGTGCTCCTGTCCTGGTGCTAAAGGGGAGAGGATTTCACCCTGCACTGCCATCTGCTAGGTAAGATGACTAAAATACATCTTAGCCAACAGACAAAAGACACTTTTCCCCCCTGCTGGGAGAAATATGCAAAGAAAGCTTCTGGTTTTGAATAACAATTACATTTTTAATAGTCATTTTTTTTCAAAACTGGCCACTAATCCTTAAAGCAAAATTTATTGAGATGATTCCCAGTGCCATTGTCCTAGTATTGTATGAATATAAAACGCATATTTGCGGAACGTTAGGCATTTGCATTTAAATCCCACCAGAGAGATACATGCTGATTGTTGTGATATAAACCCGTAACACGGTCAGAAAGAGCAAGTGATTTTCTGTACAGAACTGGAGAAGCATAAAACTCTTTCTTATATTGCCAGGTGTAAACCTGGAGGAGTATATAACTCTCTCTTATATTACCAGATGTAAACCTCTGCTTATCTCTCAACACAAGAGCTCTGCATGAAGAGCGGGTCATTAAATATGGGTTAGGAGGAGTTAATGATACATCTTGATGTAAAGAGCAGCATTGCTGCAGCCTTCCACTGCTCTGTTCTCACCAGCTCCTGGACAAAGAGCCATTCACTACCCAGCCTTGTATGAATGCTTTGCATACAAAAAGAGACATGAGGAACAAAAGGATCCTGTAGCCCACAGAACTTTTCAGCCTTGCCTGGTGTTTGGAAAGTTATAGACTCCACTCAAAGGGGCTGACTAAGCAAATGAGACCAGAATGTAATGGGTAGTACTGAATATTTAAATACTGAAAAACAGAGTAGAAAAAGCCCCCCTGCATCTCTGTTAAGAAGGAAAGGGGAGAAAAGGGAGGAAAATACTCTTCGAGCAACTCGGAAATAATAAGGAAATGTAGTTCTCTGCAAAAGCCCCAACAAACCCCTAAATAAAGCTCACAAGGATTGAAACAAGCAACTTGGAAGCGCAGACGCTCAGCAAGAATCGTGAGGTGGTCTGAATTATACATGCATAGAATCGTGGAAATGAAATCACTTCTTTAGCTGAGCAGACAAACCACCTGGCACACAGGAAAACAGCAGAGGAAAGATGCTACAGCAGATGCTACAGCAACAACAGTGAGCCAAATGCCATATAAAGCTCCTGTCCCAAGACGTGGGGCTCTGCTACCTAAGGACCCATTCAATGTCCTCTCTCCACTGTCCTTTTCCTCTCCATTTACCCTCCACTGAGCCATCCTCCAGCAAAAGGAATGAACTGAACGCATGAAACTAACTTGTTACTTGCTGTCATTACCCAGCTCTGGCTCTCCCATCAAACACTATCAACACCCTTCTCTGCAAACTCCTTCAGACAGGGACCAGTTGCTACTTCATAGGAAACCGTGCCAAGCACAGCACAGCCCCGTTTTTAAGCACTGTTGGAAGGAACACGATTACCAGGACAAAATGCAATAGGCAGGAGAGGGACTTGGCCCGGTTCTAGTCTCATCAGGACAGCTAAACATCTTTGGCTTCCATCCCACTTGTGAATGGTTAACTCCAGATAGTGAAGGAGCTCTCTGTGGACCTCATGCTGTATCCCCACGCCTGGGGACAGGAGATGCTGCTCTCTTCTTCCTCTCTCCAGGAACTTCCATCCAGTGTTTTCACATCAAAATGCCAACAAGATTTATTTTTTTTTCTTTTAAATCTCCCTACCCACTTCTACCAAACACAGAGAAAATATCAGAACATACAGTGTTAAAGACTTGGCAGCTTTTCAAAGCTGTCTGCTGCATTTAGATGCCAAACTTCCATGAATACTGAAGGGATGCGGATGTCCAATTACTCTTAAATAGCTTTGAAAATACAAGTTGTCCCCCCTCATTTTTCAACCTACCGGCTTATGCCCAAGATTTTGTTTAGTTTGACTTCTATTCTGTGTTAGAAGAAAATCTTTATAAGCTGAACACAGCCAAGAGAATGAACAGGGCTCCAGTCTCAAATGTAATTAAAAGCAAAAGCTTTATTTGAAGTCTGGAGGGGAAAAAAACCCCAAACAACAATCGAAAAAAAAAGCCAACAAATAAAAAACCCCAAACAACAACAACAAAAAAAACCCCAAAAAACACAAACAAACAAAACAGAAAAAACCCAAACAAACAGAACCACAAAAAAACCCCATAACCAATCTCCCCCCAACAAAACACAAACAACCCACCAAATTCACAATCTTCAAGAAGTGTTAAAAGTTACTGAGAGAGCAGAGAGTACATCTCAGATTTCACTGAAGACACAAGTTATCAAAGGGCCCAGTTTAAAATCCATTGGAACAAGGAGCACAGCACTAAAAATCCAGTAAAGATCTTCTGCCTGAAACACAGGGAAACTGCATCTCCCAAAATCTGCTAGATTTCCTCCCTGCCTGTGGATTCGTGCATGGCTGTGATGACAATACCAGTAGGGGCTGTGGGAGCCAAGGACCAGCAACGTGCAGTTCCTGCTGTGACATAACCAAAGCCTTGTGTGTTTGGCTTTGGGAGGACTTCCTCCTGCCTTCTGATACCACGGCAAGAGGAGTAAAGGCAGCGTAAGCAACAACCCCATCCCTTTTGTTCATCCTATCACGCTGGGAGAAAGAAAACTACCAACTCCCCTGCAGCCAAGCAGGAAACACGCAGCCCAGAAAGGTCTCCTCAGAGCTAGCCATGGCTGCAGAGCCTCACAGGGCAGATCACAGCTTGATGGTTGATGATCTTAAAGGTCTTTTCCAACCAAAACAATTCCATGATTCTGTGAAAGCAGCGTAAGAGAAGGGGGACAGGGCTTACTTAGAGCCGTGTGTGCTCCTGACTTGCTGCTGCTCTAAGTCACCCAAACTCACCTGAGACGTTGCTACAAATATCATTTGAGTTATTTGCTTGAAGATTCCAGCCTGCAGCCCAGAAAGGTCTCCTCAGAGCTAGCCATGGCTGCAGAACCTCACAGGGCAGATCACAAATTACTTTACCAGAGTAAGGCCCGAGGCAGAAAAAACGGGTTTTTTGCCCGGGAGATTCTTAGAAGTACTTCTAAAACTCAGGTTTTGCACTTTAGACTCTGCACTCTTGTTATTAACAAGTAGCACTAATGAGTAAGTTGCCAAAATGCAGACTCTTTGTTATTTATTCGACATTAATGTAGAGATGAAAACTAAGCTGGTTAAATTCAGTTGCCGCCCTTTCTCTTTTGTTTTTCCTTGTAACATCTGCTTTTCTTCACAAGTCCATATTTCACAGCTGCGTGGTAAATCATTCTAACTTTTATAGCTTAAACTTCATCTATATTTTGTCCCAAGCCATAAAATTCTAGGTTATCCACGATACTCAAAAAGCCAAGAAAATCATCCATGGATTCTCGAACGCTACGCTCCTAAGATTCGTGAGAGGGGAAGGAAGTGGTGACCTCCTAGGATTTCCTGTGGACTCTCTCATTTATTTTAAAAGGCTGGGGATAACGTTGACAGGGTCATGCAGCCTACATGCCCTTCCTCTGAAGGAGATGTCAGAACTTGCTCAAAGAGGTACACGAGCCAGCGAGATCGGAATTGGGCTCGGAAAAGAAAGTTCTGTTCTATGGAGTTTTTCCTTGTGCTTTCTTGCACTCTTCTGACGTGTCCACCTCTTTGATGGTTGGAGTTGATGATCTTAAAGGTCTTTTCCAACTGAAACGATTCTACGAAAGCAGTGTAAGAAAAGGGGGACAGGGCTTACTTAGAGTCATGTGTACTCCTGACTTGCTGCTGCTCTGAACCAGGTTACCCAACATCACCCGAGATGTTGCAACAAATATCATTATGTGTTTGAAGCAAAACTGCAGTATCCAAACTTCCCTTGTTCTCCCTCAAAGCCAACCACAAAAGGACTTCTCTCCTCAAAGCAGGGCTTGTACCGAGCCAGCACGTCACCGAGAACCAACGGAACAGGAACACAGTCTCTGCAAGACCACAAGGACACAGCAGTGTGCACGTCTGGCCCCAAATCCTGCCTCTCCATCAGCAGCCAAGGATGCAGTGACTAACAAGCGTATCATCTTTAGAAGAGGACACCTATTTTCCTGGTCATTCCTGTTGGAATGTTTAAATGAATTCCCTTATAAACTGGCTATGCACGCATGTCAAAGCCGAGTTAGTCCTGTCCACTCAGTATTTTTTCCAATCAAGGCTGGTTTTCTCTCCTGATACTCTACTGAAAAGAGACTCATAAAGCCAGACTTGCCACTTCTTTTGTGTGCCACAGTCAATTGCAATATTACAGATGTAATTCCCAGATATGAAAATATTAAGAACTGCAGAGTTAACTGAGCTAAATTACACCACCTATACAAGTTACAGAAACTTCTACCACGCAGAGCTGGCATTTTCACAGGAGTCCAAACAGTTTAGGTGTCTCATGACTAATGATGCTCTGACAACAAGTAAATACTTTCTTCAGGCTGTTTTTTAAAATCTTGTCATTAACACCTACATTAAAGAAAACAAAAAAATAGAAACTAAAGCCCATGATGATGAACTTCATAAAGATCTTGAGTTCTCTCCCCTCTCAAATTCCTGATCTTTGAGCAGCTGATTTTGCAACCTCAGTGTTTCACTAATTTTGTACATTTCTATTTGCTACAACCCTTTTTGATAGGGGAAAACACGGGACACAAACAGAGCTCTTTAGCTAGAGGACTCTACAAACTTCACTGCAAAAGCAAGACTGCCAAAAGACTTTTTCATCACCCTTATAACAGTGCAACCTAACAGAGTCTGAACATTTTAGTAGCTAGTGATGAAACACCACAAAACAACCAGAACCCTAACAAGGCTAACAGACTGTAGGATGGGCTGCTGTTTCCATGGATTACTCTTTTGGACCCAATTCCAAGTTTCAAATGCTTCAGTCTTCAATTACAGACAGATTTAATACTTCAGTAGTCACTGAAGGGCTGAAATGACAATTCTGGAGAGCGATATCCCCTCAAGTGCAAAGAGGGAAAAGCACGAGCAGGGACACCACAGCTCACAATGCCTTCCATGCTTCAGTTCCTCCAGACCTCCAGCAGCACCCACAGCTTGGCTTCTTGGGCAGAACCACCTGGAGCATCCACTGAATCCACCCAGGTGAGGCGACCGAGAGCAGAAGATCCAGACACTTACACATGAAATAATCACCTGTCCCATACAAGGGTTATACACACAAAGCCCTCTGCACAGAAGCACACAGGAGGACAAAACAGCCCAACAGCTACAGAACCCCTTTCCTAGCCTTGCCAAGGGGCTTTGTGCTGATGAAAGAGCCAGCCCAGCACCAAGGACCCGAGGCAGCCCTCCCAGGGTCAAGACCTTTGTCCAAAAACATTGCTCTGGTGATGGCCCAGCTTAACAGATTCGATAGCAGATTCTAAACTTGCTTGTCAGATACACAGGATCTGTTATAATTCTACCAATCAGACAAGCACAATGTATGAACTGCTCTTTGCATAACGGTCTTCTGTCTCCTGAGGACAGCAAAACCCAGCCAGAAATGGATGTGCAAAAATACGGATGGGTCAAAATCCAAACTGAATTCCAAAACTGTCACTAGCAGTTTAAACCCTTTGCCTCAGTACAATTCCCCTAAGTATTTTGCGTCACAGTCTTTTCCTCTCGCTGTTTTTCTTTATCATCTCTTGACAGTAGAAGGTTTCCAGGATGGGGGCTGCTGCCAACAATTCTAGGCATGTTTGCACAGTGATGTGTAAAATGAGGTCACAGTCTCAGGTGGGACATTTATTTGCATTACTGAAGTACCTCAGGAAGAGAGAAATGAGACTGGAAACTACTGAAAATCAAAACTATGTTGAACTGGGTGGGGAATGCACATCAAGATGCTTTCTGGGCATTTAAACAGGATATATGAATGTACTTTGAGATAAAGTAAGTTGTTTTAAGACAACTTAAGAGCCTTTAATTGAAAAGCGAGCTGTGTATCATCAGGTTTAGAGTCACCTTGGACTGATTCACCTTGTTTGAGCTACTCACAAGTTCTCATTAATTACAGAAGGACATTATACATGTATTAATTAACATGTACTAACTGACATAAGAACCCCCAAAAAGCAGCCTGGCAACCCACCATCACAGAGCAACAAAAACCACCTTGTGAGAGGAATGATATTTAAAATAGCCATCTGGGACAAAGTAGCCTTGCAAAGGTTATTTTATTTAGTCTTTTTTTCTGTTAAAAAAGTATCTTTATAAAAGTAAGTAAAATAAACCATACATGAAACATTATTGGCTGAAAGTGACACTGTATATGCATACAAGTGTTGGTTTCTCCTATAAATTTGTGGCTCTTTGACAATTCACATGCTTAGGAAGAAAGAGATTCTCATGACAGTGTCACTTGGCAAAGCAGCTTCTCTTTTAAATTACTAAAATCTGCATAAACTTGGTGTCCTTTCGTACTGTGTTCTTCAAAGATATATATATCCAAAGCACAGAATCCAAAACTGAGGGGATAGAAAGAATGATTCATTCAAGAGAAGGAATTCCTCAACACTTTTACATTCTGGTATATACACACTGACAATTTTTATTGCTCCTCAGGTTCCTCATAAGAATTGGTATGGCCTGAGAGATAAAGCTCCCAGCAGCAGATCTAACTGCTCCCCAGGATGGTTGCTCTTTCTCATCAGACTTCTTACCTGGCTGTGAAGTTACTGCACTTGAGCAACCACAGTTATTGCTACAATCACAGCAGGCCTGGCAGAGAGGCAGTTCAACACCGTTATTATTTGAGCCATGTGACATTCCTGCACAGCCAGCAGCATTATACTTCTTTTCAGATACAAAAGGAAAGCACAGATAACTGACCTACACCTTGTTCCTTACCCATCTAGTAGGAGAACCAAAACTAAAGCCTAGGAGTTCCTATGCTGCTACTCTGTTCTAATTGCTATGTGCCAGAATAACTGGTCTTGTACACCACTCGATTTTGAAAATGCAATAAATATGATCCTCCCAAAATAAGATCACCTCTGACCCAGTTAGAATTCAGGGTGACCAAACTAATGATGCGGGTTCTAAGCATTTATAAAGACACAACAGACATGATTTAACAGTCTCCTCATAAAAGTTATTCTTGTAACAAGCAGTTCTTGTGCTGTCTGCATGTATTTATGACTTCGTGTTCATGTGAAGTACTAGAAGGGGACAGCCAATTCTTTTGGACAATCCCCATTTCAAATCAGCAGCCCCCAAATGGGAGAGTGAAGTCTGAAAATATCAGTACCCAGCAAAATGAAGGAATCTAGTCTAGATATGACCTTGCAGCCCACACACTCTGGGATTTTTTTGGGGGGGGGAGGGAAGCTATATTAATTTTGTTGTGTCGGTCCCAGTTTGGTTCCTTAGCAGTCAGACGTGGCACACTTTCCCTACCTGGTGACTGTGCCTTAATGAGAGCTGGGACATAAGCAGTGTGCATTTAAATACTTTATATTTATGCTGAATTTTGCAGTATTTTTGACAACTGTCCATCATGTCCACTAAAAGTAATGGAAGAAATTCCTAACAACATTCCCCTATCATGGGGGTTGGACTAGCTGACCTTTAAAGGTCCCTTCCAAGCCAATGCATTCTATGATTCTCTGATGACCATGTAAACGATAGTTAAATTTCCATTATATATTGACTTTTACCTGTCAAGGAGAAGTTCCAGTACATCCTTAGTAGAAGCAAAGGCCCTGTATGTTGAGAGGAAGATACTGATGTAGGTAAAATCATTATCCCCAAAAGCTGTCAGAAGGTTCTCCACAAGCTTCTCCAGAGTTCCAGCTTTTATCGTCCTGATCTTGCATGTTTCGTACTGGCTGACAGTATGTTCTGGAGGTAACTGGTCTTCTTCAACCTACAAAGTTGGAACAAAAACAAAAGCCCCAAAATCAGACCAAAGTCAGATCCCCGACACATTTTCCAAAAGGAAACACAGATTAAATTCTGTCTTTGTACAGCAATAGTCCATCTTTGGTTACTACACAATTTTGCCAACTTTGGCTCTCCAAAAATCAAATTCTGTGTCAAATAATGGAGGTTTTTGGTAAGTTTTTCCTTAAAATGTTTCTCTGACATGCTCCATGAAGTATTTTGCAGTCTGACTGCTACCAAGTTATCTTATGATCCCATCATATATTGTTACCTAAAAGGAAAACCATTATCCCACAAAGAAAAGTCATCTTGCAACCACGCCATGATAACATTTCCATTTTCTCTTCCAGTTTCCATTTGTCACAATATTTGTCAACAAATCTAGGGTCTGATGTCAGGGGGAGGGTGGAAGGGTGGTTTTTAAGCAGCGTTTGGTGTTAATGCTTACAGCCTGCTTTAAGTTGGAAATGACTAGAAACATTCCCTTAAATTTTGCCACTATTTAGAGGACAGTTCAGACATATTTTTTTTTGCTACTAGTTTAAATAATTATTTGTCAAGTATGTGTGATAAACAGTGTGATAAAAACGTGGGGATTTTTGTGGCAGAAAAGTGCCTCTGTGTCTGTAGGAAGCCCTGGAGGAGACAGGAGCATCTTGTAGGCTCAAGACACAAGGACCTGTCAAGAGACTGCAGAGTACAGACACAGAAGGTAAGCAGAGGTCCTAGGAAACCTGCAGCCACGTCTCAACTGCAAAGTGGCACCATTTACTGATGACTGAGTTAAGCCACTGAAAGAAGACATTCCCAGAGGCCCTCTTCTGTGCAAAACGGGTCGGGAAAGCGGTCCAGCCAAAACAGAGCCCTTCATTTCACTCGGTGGGCTCAGGTTAAAGGCTGACAAGTTGCCCAACCTTGTTCACCCCACGGCTGCAGAAGCACACAGGCTGACACAAGGAAAAACAGCTTGGGCATAAGCTGTAGGACAATTTCTGGAGGCTCCACAGGTTTATGTCTGTTCAAACTGACTGTGAAACAACAGAGCAGGTGAACTTGGTCTTGTGTCACGAACTCATAAATGCCTTTTACAAACAGACAAGGCAATGTGCAGAACTAAGGCCCCAGACCCCGCTGTTATCCCAACGCAGCCCCACAGGGAATGAGATGACACCAGAAATTTTTCTTCCACAGATCTTGTGAATATTTTAAAGGTGTATAGTTTGCTACAGACCTGACTTTAAGGTGTATATATATACAATGCCACCACTAAAGAAACACCTAAAAGGCTATGTTGTTACCACTGCTATTTATCTCCTCCATTCAAATTTTCCCTAAGCTAAAACTCGCTTGGAAAAAAAAAAAAAAGAAAAAAAAAAGAAATTTAAAGTTTATTGCTGCCTTTTCATCTTATGGTTAAAAGATACTTTAGAAAATAACTAGTTACACAACACGGCCACTTTCAAACAGGGATGAAAGTCTGCCCCACTGTATTTAACTCTTCGTTTTCTATCCAGCCAGACTGCTGTACTCACACTGTACTGACAGCCACGTTCCATTCCCTGTGTGCATAAACCTCTCCTTCACTGATGTCACCGTGTACTAAACAAGGGCAGGATCTGCTTCCACCACTGATACGTGCACAAAATTTTCCGGTAATTGCAACACTGCGACTTCCCCAAGAAATCACGTTGGGAGAACGTTACAAAAACATAAAAATAATAATAAAAATAAAAAGCACAAAGCCCAACGGAAAACAAAACCCAAACCCTGAAAAATCTAAAACTGAGTTTGTCAGCAAAGCATTAAACTGCCAGAAATCATTTTTGCTTTTGTATTATTTTAGCAATTCTGCCTGCGAGTTTAAAAGGAAAAAGGACTTGGCAGAGGAGTTCCGTACCAGACTTTCAGAATAAGCCATTGTGGGCTGAGTTAGCATGCTAACAGGAAACTGCTCGGTCTGGATTTAATCAAGAGGCCATCTCTTCCCTGACATAAGCAAGCTACCCAAAGGCAGAAGAGGTTTCGTGTTTGCTTTTGTGCTGTCTGCTCCGAGGAATCCTCTATCTACTGGGAAAAGGTGCTCCTAAAGCTCTCTGCAGGTTTTCACAGGGCACACAGTCCCAACATCTCGGGGCTTCAGTCAGATGACCTTGGTCCTCTGCGAGACTAAAAATAAACAAGTATGTCATTTTATAGTCTGATTTATTTTATGTTTTTTAAGCGGTCTCACTTTGATTTTTCAGGCAATGTATTATGGCCTAAGTAACCTGCAAGTGTAACTCAGAGCAAATAGTTCTGTGGGTACAGAACTAGTGTGATTGTAACATCTTCACTAATCCTCTGAGATGCTGTACCCACAGAGGGGCCCACCCTCTTTCAAGGCAATTGTCTCACAGCTACACAGCAGAAAACTCTACCCACGTATACAATTCTTGAAAGAGGAGAGCTCCACGCAGGCTAAAAAAGCCATTCAGGCTAAAAAAACTCCTTCAAACACAACCAGCAGCAGCTGCCTGGTACCAACGGAGCTGGAATTTAGCTCCGAGATGGTTACAACGAAGGTGTTTGACCTTGCCCAGCACTGGCTGGCTCCTGAACCCCCAGACAATCTCAGCGACTCCCCGAGGCGTCGTGGAAGCGCGAGATAGCCGCACGCACCGTCCCAGGATGGGGAAAAGATACGAGGACCAGCGTAGCAGCCAACAGACCTCTTCTCTCTGCTACAGCCTCCAATGCTGGGCTTGAGTAAGCTGCACCTAAGTTACAAGCAGCATACTACCAGCATAACTCGTTACTAGGTGTGTAAAAGCAACGCTCATCTGTGAATCCGGTGAGGCACCACGTGCAGCCTTCGATCCCACAATCTCTATTTCCCATCAGTCCTCCTCTGCAAGAACTGGCAAGGATATGCTGATCTCTGGCTGTTTATACCTACCAATGACAGGAAAAATAAAACAAAACCTCCACACACCCCAAAGTTGCCAGGTATTTCAACTCAGCCAAAATACAGATGCAGATCCCACGGCCTCGTGGACCAAAGGTACAAACACTACCTGTTAACCTTCAATGGGATTATAAATTAACTATAAACTCCACCATCTCCTAAATTAATGATACATCCTAGCAAGAGGGAGTAGACACTCAAGGTAAAAAAACCAGCTCCAATTCTGAGCAGTACAAAAACAGGCTGGTGCCCAAATAACGACCTACAGAACTGTAGTCATTATTTCAGAAATATCACTGCAAACAATCACTTCTACCCCCCCAAAAAAACCCCACTGTTCTGCAGTTTTTTTTCCCCAATGGAAATATTATCTGTTGAGATTCTGAAAGCAAGAATCGTGGAATGAAATCACTGTAATTGCTTTTCATTAGGCACCTGGAAAACAATACAAAACCAAAACAATTGGGATAAACCAGTTGAGATAAATGAGGTACAAAAATTCTTCCGGCTTAGTCATTTAAACCACTTGACTAAAGCTTTGCTCTATTCAGAAATTCTGCAAAATTATTTTCAAGAACACCTAACTGTGTCTCTAAAACTCCATTTTTACTGCTTTTGACAGGTTTTTAAACGCTTTTAATTGTCCTTGAAACTTACAGCTTTTCCAGATGAGTTTCCCACCCCTACCTATTTTTATTACCGTACTGAACGGACACCCTATGCTGGAATAAAGCTGCCTGAAGTGCAGGAACTTAAAAGTTAACTAAAAATAAGGCACTCTAATCAAGAATGACTGTTTCATTTCCCTGTTTGCCTGAATGGGAATCAGCTTTAACCTTTCGAAAGTAGGAATAAGATGCTTTTTTTGTGATTTTGCCCTGATTTGATATTGCTTTCTTACACACAGGCTCTCCAGCATAAGCCTTTAATATCTACACTCATCCTTGGGGGGAGGGGGGGAAACCACAAACAACAACAACAAAAAGAAAAACACCAAATCGAGATGGATGGAACAAAAAAGTTGTTTGAAGAACAACCAGATTCCACAGCAAAACCACACAGAAGTTAATAATATGTCTTCAAGGTGTTACGTAAGACTCCTACTCACTTCAGTCAAGTATTTTTGTAAAGCACAGCTGCAAAGATATTAACGACTTATTTGATACGGTGTTTCCCTCCAACAAAGATCTTAATGAACTTTATAATTAAGCCTGCCACCCTTTAAAAGGAGGAAAACAAGCCTGTCCTGCCCGACGGATGAAATCCACAGCAGCTGACAATCATGCTGAACTGACTCAAACTTGCCCGTATTGTGCCAACTCCCCCTGTCCACACCACGTGACCATTAAAAAAACCCCAGCCAAGCTGTGAAAAGTGGGGTTTTGCACTGACAGGGCCGTGTAACATCAGAAAGATGCAGGGACCAGACTAAGCTTATCGGATGAAGTCCCAAGTGTTTCCAGTGGTGCTGGGACAGATAAATCCCTGCTTCCTCTCGCAGTCAGTCCCGCAAGGCTGGCAGCACTTCAGAGCCTTGCATCTCCCCACTCTCCTCTCTGTCCCTGTCCTCTGCCCCGCAGCACTCTCAGCCTGGAGAACGGCTCGTACGAGAGAAGGCTCTGAATTCGAACTAGAATTTCCACTGTTGGAAACGGTGTCTCGAAAGGCAGGATTTGGGTGGCCAAAGCTCTTGCAGCCTGCAGGCTCCAGATGCCTTTGGAAGAGGGGCCGCTTGTACCGTACGCTGCACTTGGAAACAGAAGCACTGTGGAGCTCTCTGCAGAGCTCCCTCCGCTTCGCTGACTCCCCTGCCCTCATTCTGGATGCTGCTGGAAATTAGAATTCTGCGTGTTGCCCGCACCAAACTCAGAAGCCAAATAACTTTATTAGCTCTTCCGTACGATCCGACAGCGAGGGGTATTCCTGGATTTCCAAAGCTCCACCCTTTTCCTTTCCTTTCATACCACATAAATAACCTTCCTTGGCAGGAACCCAGAGTTTCCAGGACCAATTAATTCCATGATCGCTATACAAAAGGCAGTTGCATTTTTTTCTTATCCTTAGAGCCTGGCTGGTATCTGTCTGAAGGGCTGGCAAACACTGACAAAAGCTGTGGGTCAGATTTAGAGGTAAAAAAAGAAATTAAAAAAAGAAAAAACAAAAGGAAAAACCTCTTGCACCAATGCTGTTGCTCAGTCGGAACCCTCTCGGGCAGGCACCTTGCAGCTACATTAAGCCACTCTGGGGAAAATAAGAAACCCCACATAGACCATGGTGCTGAGCTGTGCATTCTCACACCTTCTGAAGTTATGCAAATTTAGCCTCATTTGGATATCAGTGAATTACGTGGGACCAGGGCTAAATGAATCAAAGCAAAAGTAGAGGCCTAATTTACACATCACCTCCCGCTGCATGCGACTAAAGGAGTTAAAGCAAGTGCATTAAGAAATGGAATCTTCAAAGAGGTTTATATTAAAAGTGGCATTGTCCAAGTCTTACAAATGGTGGAACTTACTCAGCCACGGGAACATATAAATTCCTTCTCTAAATTTGGCCCACTTTTTAGAAGCATCTGTGCAGCAAAGGAACGTGGCCATACTATTCAGCGAGGATCCAGTCCTCTGAGAGGTTCACTGGGCAGCATACAAGCTTCTTAAAGAGACCAAAAACTGCCCCAACAGCTTAGCCCCCAATCTCCATCTCTCCCTATCTTGTGTGATTTACGCACTTACCTTCCCATTGCTTCCTACCTCCTTCTCACCCTGGCTCTCACCTCTCTTGCCAGAAGGACTTCTAACGAAATCAAGGCCAGCCCTCCCACCCTCTTCTCTTGTCTGACTTACTGTCTTCATCGAGTTAACTGAACCTGAACCATCAGATGACTTAAACCCTTTTCACTTTTGTTTGACACGTTTCACAGTTCTGCAGCTCACCACAAACTTGCTCTCCTGTAAGCATGCCAAGGACATGTGATTTTCATAACACGTCAGCATGTGTAACTATTTCTTGTGGTGGTTTAGATTGGACAGTGAAGCTTAGCAAGATCCTAATTGAAAATAGAAAAGCAAGAGAAAGAAACCAGAAAGTCAGGTAAGACTCTTAGTCATGTGCATCTCACATTGTTTGAGGAGTAGCTCTCATCAGATGACATTTACCAGAAACGCTTCTAACCCAGCAAACAAATGTGTCCCATATTAAATATCTTTCCAAAACCCTTCTACATTAGATGTGAAAATAACTCAGCACCCTCCACTCTTCAGTACACAGGAGTACCAAAATGTCCCATTGCCAAACTGGAGCAGTAAATAAATATTCAAAATAATAGACAGCTAAGTGAGAAAGGCACCAGAAAGCAAGGGAAAAGGCTAGGTGTTATTGTTTATTTACCTTTAGCAGTAAAATCACCTCATTTGGTAAAATATTTTGACTTCTGGAGACAAGGAAGTGCTTACGTGGTGTCTCCATGAGGGAACTTGCATAAAACAGTCAGTGATTAACTGTCAAAACTAATAAAAGCTTTTACAGGTATGGATTATAGAGGGTCCCTAAGAAAGGGAAAGAGGCAGCTTGGGCAGCTCCCCTGTGCCCCAGAAACAGCAAACAGTAATTAGTGTTTCTGCTAACAACTCTTGTCTCAACTTCTCATAGTAATTAGTGTTTCTGCTAACGACTCACGTCTCAACTGCTCTTCCTCCCTCCCCAAACTCTCCCCACTTCCAGTCTGTCCTGGAAATCTGTAGGTGCCAGTGTAGCTGCTTGCAGTTCCCAGGCTGAGTTACTTACTAGGAACTATAAAGGAGAAAAGAATGGGTGTGAGTGGGGAAAAAATAGTACAAAAAGGTGGCAAACAGCTCAAGTATTTCACTTGTCTGACCCAACTTTCAGTAATCCTGGCTATAGCTGACACTCAAGGTGTCCTGTGCCTTCCACCCCAGGGATTACTGGAGGTTCCAGCTCCCAGCACAGCAAATGCTGTATTTACATCCAGAACACAAGCCTCAGTCAGGATTCTCTGAAAGCACAGCGTAATCAAGCAGGATGTTTCTTCTCTTCACCACCCCAGCAGTCGGTATCACCCTCATCTATTAAACGTCAGACAAATCAGATTACACAGCCAGGTTTGCCTTTGGCCACCACGAAGTTCATCCAGAAATCCTGTCTGACCTTTGCAAGAAGCACAACTATTTGCTCTGCTCCCAGATTTTGATTTCAAAAATTTCAGCTGCACAAAGCAGAACATCTATGAACTGCAGGTGGTGATGAGTTTGGCTCTTCAGAACACAGTCTTGGAGAAAGAAGGGTCCCTCCTGGGAGGTCCTCAAAGGTGGCTCAAGAGAGTCTTAGCACTCTGGAAAGGCAAGCTCATGGTAGTATTAGCCCTGGGTCGAGCCATATGCAAGACCTCTCTGCCTCCCTTTTAGCAGCTATGGAAGGGCAGGGATCTATAAAGGTCTACAAAGATGATCCAAACTCATCTATAAGGTACTTCACGGTCTACAGGTGACAAGCCCTCTATAAAATGAAGCAGTATCATTTCAAAACTGAGACCACATAGCAGATGTAGAAGACCACCAAACCGACCCAGTTTTGTGGCAACAAGCAGGTGGTGGAAGCTAAAAACGGCAACTGAAAACATGCTAAATCCATGCATTCAGGTCAAAAGGCCAGAACCCAGCTCAGTTCTTTGTCAGGTCTACTGGGAGCTTGAAAACAAACCATCTCTTACCAAAATGAAAACTTCTCCCCAGTTCCTCCTCACCCATTTTACTGTCTTTAGAGGAGTCACCTGCCAGTGTCATGCAATAGCAATACCAGTCAGTCTAGATCTTAATATAGGGTTGAGATACCAGAATGTTCCACCGAAGAGACCTTCACTTAGAAGGTCACTTCACTTAGAAGCCTCAGCTTCTGCACTGTTACCAAGCGATTGCAGAACACTGTCACGAGCTGACAACTAAGGGCACAGCAAGCCAGGAACAGAACAAGCTCAGGTATGAACCAATCCTTTGAAGAAAGGATCCCGACAGAAATCATTGCGGCATTTCTGCTGAACAACACGACACGCCAGTGAGCACTGTAAGCAGTCAGCTTGAACACACGGAAGGGAATTCACTCCTTAGTGTGTAAATCCCCTACAGAAGGGCCAACTAAACTCTGAAAATGCAGCCGTGTCAATGTGCCAACTTCAAGATTGTTTCCACCAAAGATGAACATGCACTGGTAAGAACCTCCCTCACTTCCGCTTAGGTCAAAAGACTGACCTAAAAGTAGGTATTAGTCCCTTCTCGTTCTTCTAGGACTCTTTTTACATGCTAATATTAAAGAACATTATACCAGGCTGACTGTAGAAGCCAGCAGAAGGCAGGTTACTTGACTCAACGACACGTGACAACGCTGTGGCCTCCACGGAGAATACTTTCTCCTGTTTAAAAACTAATCTGGATTTCAAAGGCCTGCAGCATTGGACCTTTCTCCCCATGTCACCCACGTCAATATCCTCCCAGAGAGAAAAAAAATACAGCCACTGAAGTCATCATCCAAGTCCATAAACAACTCGTAGTCCGTCTTGGAACTGAAACTGGGTTTGGATGTGTCCTGTCCTGTGCTGCATCTCCTGGTCTTACCCATCTCAATTCTTACACTACATTACTGCATGAAACTGCAGTTTCAATATTGCAGTCCCCTCCCATCTCCCTAATTCCCTGTTTTATTGTTATATGACAGGATTCTTTTCCAGTGCAGCTGAATTTTGATGCCACTTCCTACTGTTAGGGTATCAGCCCAATGACATCGCCAGCTCACAGAAGTCGAACGATCTCAATTGTCCTCTTATTTATAAGCTGCCTGGATGTTGAAGTTGACAACAACTCAGTGCCCCCTCTAAGAAATATCAAACGAAAGCTGTCATACACATTTTCTTAGTGAAACACCGGTCAGGACAGCCATTTGCCATGCTTCTGTCATCAAAAATGTTAAACCAAAATATGCTCTCACTCTTTAATAAACGCCCAGAGAAGAGAGGATTGATATTACTGCTAACACAGTCAGATTTGATATGGCAAGAGTCACACCATTTTAATGAAAATTATAGGTGAACACGAAAAAAATTGTATCTTGCCCATTCAGAAATGCACAGACCTGTTTTCACGAGTACCTATGCTGTTAGTAGTCAAATATTGTGATATTTTTCTCCTCTGAAAAGTCACAGTATTTTTCTCCCCTTCCAGGAATGTAATTTAGTTTAATTACAGAGCTCACCATCACTTTCTGCTCAGTCGGTAGAAACAAAGAACATCCTGTATGAGACAGCAGACAATGCTACTGAACTCAAAATGGATTTAAAGATGCCACAAGTCAGAACTCTGTTATGTAACAGTAGCATGAATGCACATTACATAACCCAAAATGGTTTTATTCATCCTGATTGTATTGTTGGCTTCCCTTTCACGCTGTAAAGTCTGCTCAAGCAGTATGCAGAAATTAAGATTCTACTGACTCAGGAAATCAGTGTAAACTGCTACTGAACTCAGTGTAAACAAGGCAAGAGAGATAGATTTTAATAGTATGAATAGCTGGAAAATAAAACTGCAGGTACAGGGGGGGTCGAAATGCATTTTGACAGAGAAGAAAATATTTAGCAGAAGACTGATTCAGATTTTAAAATAAACTGAACTCGAAACAGAAGGTATTTTTGTGGAAAAAAAACCATCCAGGAAACGTTGTTACACGTTTCAAAATAATTACTGTGAGCAATCTCTATTCCCAAGCTTTTTTAATCCTTTATGAAAGAAACAGGTTGGCAGTAAGTAACTGCTTTTATGATTACAGCATGATATGTTCCTAAACTGCATTATAAATTTCATTTTAATGGCTGTACTTTTTACTACCCTTTGTTTTGAAACTAAGGGACCTCTCCAGGGTGGGGCCTGAGTACAGAAAGCATTAATAGTAAGCTAATGTTCCCTAATAGTAAGAATTACCAGCTTGAACATTTCTTGAAGTGGCGAAAGAGTCCAAAAATATTAGTCCAATCAGTCTTAGCTCAGGCCAAACTGCATTTTTAGTATATTATCTAGACATCACAGGGGATCTGGTTATGGAATGTCTCTGGATTCTTCTCTCCTACACAAACACAGACATATAGAGAAAGGGAGTGCCTACGTGTGACTGTATGTATCACACCTTGGATGGTGACAGCCTCGTGCCCATTCTATAGGGGTCTTCTCTAGTACCAATTCTGTATTTTGTATGACAAGCTGCACGTGCACATGGCAACTAAACACAGGGCTTACCTGCACAGACGACCACGTTCTTGGAACTACAGCACCCAACTGTTAACCCATCTCTTTTGCCACAGCAGAAGGCGGTGTTGGTTGCGCGAGCTAGCACTGAACCCACAGCAGACGTCTATATTTTGGTTTAAGAATGTTATCTTGCAGTTGCACTTAAACCTTTAGACAGTGAGCACACATAATTATGTGGAAGTATTGAGTCAGAATGTAAAATAAGTATAGCTTACAAGTGAAGGGAGGGGGGGGGAGAACAAAAAATGTCAGGCTGTAAGATAAAACAGAAATTGCCCATGCTTTCCTGTCTGGTTTGGGGTTTTTTTCTTGTGTGATTGTTGTTTAATTACCCATCAGGAGTTAATAGCATACCTCTGTTCCTCTCTGTCCTGTTCTAACTTTATGACCACCTGATGTTTTCCTGAACAAGACGACTGGTTTTGCATGAAGAAAGCGAGTCTCGAGGTTTCAGTAAGTGTGCAAGAGTTCATTCCCATTGTGCATGCTCCAGGGAGCCAGCAGACCGCGAGCACAGCCAGAATCAATCCGAAGCACTCAATGGGTGGAATGCAAAAGCCCAAGATCTGACTTCCAAATGAAACATTTCCAACAGCAGCACAATGGCTGCCGTGTCAAAACGTAAGACACCATCCCTGCCCTAAAGGGTTTCTACTCTAAAAATACCAAATGCACTGCAGGTAGAGCCAGAGATTACTACAATCCAAACAGAGAGACAGAAGGATGCGTAGGCTTATCTTCTCCTTTTATTTGCATGTAATATTTCAACTGGTTTCCAAAGGCACCTCAGGAGCATTTCATTAACTCATCCCTTTTGAGCTGAAGACATCAGTTAATCTTGAAGGATGCGGTGACTTGGCATTTGCATCCCAACACCAATCTGAAACCTTACCAAGCTCACCTACTAAGTTCTATCCACATGAATACTACAAACAACCGGAGGACTTTCGAGTCAAAACAGAAACACTGTGATCCAATGCGTGCAAGCTTTTATTCCAGTTTATGTGGGGCATAAACTATATATGAGAGGAGAAAAAAAAAAAAATGTAGCTTGCTCTTTACCATGGGATGGCCTATTTCTGCTTTCAGATATGTAGATACTCAGAGTATTGATTTTAAGAGTCAGAAGGAGCTGCTTCCAGATCAGGAAGTCTGAGCTACTACATGAGCTGTATCACAGGTCTCCAGTTTGAAGCCCAAGAGGTCTAATAATTTGAACACATCTCAAAGCACTCAGTCATTCCACGTTGGTCGATCTTTCTGAGACCTTTTCAATAGAAAATGCCACTTTATAATAAAAACATGTTGTTTTTCTTGCACAAAGAGCCCATGGACTCCCTAGAAAGGAAGAAACAGCTATCGACTGGGAGGAAGGTTGAGCCTTCAGAAGGAGAAAGGCGACCATACAAAGCAGCTGAGGGGGTGGGAGGGGAAAAGAAAATAATCCTTTAAACTGCTTTCAGAACAAAAAGGTGAGAAGAAACTAAGAGGTGAAACAGATGAAAGAACAGAATATAATAACAGGATCTCTCCACAAAAGCATTTTTCATGTCTTATCGATGCCCGGTGAGAGCACTGCAGTGTGTTGGAGACCCCTCAGCACTCCCAGCCACCCACCCACCACGTGCTGCACGCTGCTCTCCTGGGGTCCTGCTGGGAGCTTTTGAGGAGGAGGAGGTAAACTCTGCTGTCTCATCCAACACCCTTTCTCTTCACAGAAAGGAGCAGAAGAGCCAAGCCTCTGCATCTGTAAGCAGCAGAACATACTGCTCTCCAAGATTTTAATGACAAAGATGGTGCCACAGAGTCACAGGGTCTATCAAGGGGATCTTGCTCTGCTACAGAACTTTCCTCCAGCACAGCAGAAGAGTTTTCTCTCTCATAGGTTTGAATCCATATTCATATTAAAGCACAAGAGTTTGCCCTTATGCTCCTTGGATCACTACATCTCAAAATGAATAGTAAGTCTATTACAGATGAGAAAGTTAAACCCCCAGAAGAGAAGTTGGTCTGTTCAAGCCACACAGGGAGTCATCAGCAAAGGAATAGTGAGCACGTGACACTTGACTTGCAGTACCTTTCTAAGTTCACTATCACAACTGTCCTCAAATTGGTATGGCAGGGCCATGATACATAATAATTCCCGTGCTGGATGCCATATGCAGCAAACAGTTTCTTCTCAGTGAAGAGTTTCAAGTTCTTTTTGAGCCATGGGAGGCAAGCAGTGCAGCAGCAGCCACCAATTACGCAGTAGCTTCTACCCCGATGCAGGGCTGAGCTACACAGAGATGATTGTCAAAATTGGTATTGGGACACAAATTGGTGGCATATAGGACCAAGTCAAAACCTCCATCAGACTGTAACCCAGTAACCTGAGAGAGCAAAAGGTTACTGAGTGCTACCATGCAAAGTGGCAGAAAGCTTCACACTCAAGGTGGAGGCGGCCAAAGTTTCATTGCGATTGCCAAAGCTGTTAAAGGATAGCTACACTCTGATGGGCAACAGATGGCTGAAGCAACTCCATGTAGAGAAATGTAAGAGGCCAGCAAAAAAAAGTCTGTTGAAAGTACTACCCTCAAAGGTCACACTGTAGCACACAGATCAGAGAAAAGATCTGAAGGGTTAGAGTAGGCAGAACATTAAATCTTTCACCACAACGCTTGGAAGCGGCAACAAAAAGCAAACAATTCTGCAAAGTATAAATAAAGGGTACCCAAGCAAGTCAAAGGACATTATTCTTCCACTGCATAAAAGGTCTGATGAGCCCACATGTAGAGTACATGCTCTGTTCTAGCTGCTTTATTTTTCAAGCGGCTATTATGAAGTTGAATGGAGTAAAGCAAAAGGGCAACCCACACGATTCCTCCATTCGCAGAGTCTAAACCAGCAAGGATGCAAACTTTTGTTTTACACACACAGAAAAAGACCCCGAACAGGATCTGAGCACCCAGAGTTCTCCCTGAGCAGGAGGAGGTTGCAGGACTGCTGGAAAACAGGCCCACACCAAACTCCCATACCGTGTTGCAATATGGCCCTGACATCTTTTGGACATTAAAGTTCTCATCATTCTTGTTAGGAGTGCCTGTGTTCAATTTTATTCTGCCTCGTTAAATATTTGCTGCGAACAAATTGAAACCAGAACTTTATAAACAGCAACACATAATAATTGTCATTTTAAACTAAACTAGAGGTTTTTCCCCCTGACAAAGGCCAGATAGAGAAAGGTGAAGAAATAACACCCATAACATACAGAATAACCAGTCTAAAGGCAAAGACTCTTCTTAACTGCAGGAAGTGTTTGTTTGATATCTAAATCACAAAATGTTACGTGTCTTGTGTTTTAAATCTCCTATAGTATTGATGCATTAGTTTTTAGTGTTTATATAAACGTCTAATCTTTTCTGAATCCTTCTAGACTCAGTTGGACTCAATTACTTCACTCTCTGCTTCAGCTTCACATTTGAGTTTGCTTTCACAACTGCCACGGTGGGCAAATGCTTCCACAGAACTCTGGACTCTCAGGAGTCCAGGTCTTCTCCCCAGAAGGTTTTAATTAATTCATTTCTGGTCCTAAATTATTTCTATGTACTGCTGTGTATTGTTAAGCAGCTGCTGCTTGTGGTATACGTGTCCCATGCAGAGGAGATATCCATGTGATCACACTGTTATAATAAACAAATATTATTAGTTTATCCATCCCTTGAACTTTTTCTAATGCTTCAAACTCTTCAACAAGCTGAAAAAAAAAGCCTTTTTAAAAAGTCACGCTATCCCAGAGACACTTTTTTTTCCCTCCTCTCTCCCACTTCCCCAGATGAAGGGGAGCTCAACCAAATCCCAGGCCACAGCACTGCTGCTGAGGTTTAGGCCCCACTCAAGTAAGACTTTTTTTACTATGCTACATTACAACACATTTCACATAGTCAGTCTGGTGAAAATTTGGGGCCATGCTTTGAAAGTTATTTGGATGAAAGATGCTGTAAGAATGCAAGATCATTATCATTTCACTTAGGTAGGTTTTTACTTTCCTTCCAGTCCCTAAACTATCGGTGGCACTGAGCTGAACGGAACTGCAGAGCTGCTGTATTCAGGCACTAGCATGAGTTCATTTTGGTCCAAGGTAGACTGATTTCCATGAACAGTAAATGGATTTCTTTGTCCAAAAGACAGAATTCTTACTGTAGCTTTAAAGCTTTGTAAAAGAAAATAAAACAAAACCAAAAAACACATCGTTGTACATCTCAATAAAACTCTTCTTTCAGAAAGTGTAAAAGCACAACATGGATTTTATAGTTCAGCCCTAACTGTAAACCTACATGCTAGTGTACCTCCCAGGAAGACCTGTAAGTCATTTCTCAAGATCCACTGCACATGAAAAAAGACCATTCTGGATGTGAATCAAGGGCAAAAAAAGTTCTGGGAGAGAGCAGGGTCAAATTGTGACAACTCCCTGGAGATGGCTACTGGTCAGCTGCTCAGCCCTTTAGGAAAGAGGTCTAGATCTACCTGTGTTAACTATGAGGAGATACACAAAAGTGTGCAAATAAAAGCACCATCCCAGGGTTCAAAGTATGATCTGTCAAACTGGTCCTCATTCATTGGGCAAAAGCAGCTTTGCTGCTGTCCCAGGAATCTGCCAAGGATATAAGATTGCAAGTGAGATGCTCCGGGTTTTTTGGTGTTTTTTTTAAAAAAAAAAAAAAAGGTTTATGCATAAAGATTATATTTTACAATCTCTGATACTAACTGTGGTGATAAACGACACTAGGACATCCCTAGCATCATTCCAGGGAAGGTTGGCCAGGGCTCTGAGCAACCTGCTCTAGTTGCAGATGTCCCTGCCCACTGCATGGGGATTGGACTAGATGAGCTTGAGAGGTCCCTTCCAAACCCTTCTACGATCCTATGATTTTGCCTCTGGTTTGCAAGACACTACACACTGGCTACACAAAGACAAGCAAGAAGGGGACCCACGCCGTGTTAGCGTTCCTTTACCCCTTGCACACAAGGTAACCTCACTGTCTTCAGGGGGCTAGGCCACGATGGGATCCCCCTGGGCTCGTTCCTTCAGACAGCTGTACCCTCTCACGGCGCTGGCTATAGGAAGCTATATATTTAGAAAGCAGATTCCTACAGCAGTAGTAAAAGATGAAAGTTCCAAGCGTGCATTTACACGCCGTCACTAAACAGATTTTTTAATTAGCTCTGCCAAGGCTAAATTTAAATCCAAGCGTGACTAACACGCTTGCAATGCTTCAGCCTGTTCCTTAAATGAAAACATCAAAACCCAAACTGTAAAACTAATGGTTTCTCCAGGGCTATTGTCTTCACGGCATTTCAGTCCAGTTCGTATGCCGCTTCTCCCAGGCTTTCCGATGACACATCGCCGCATTCCTTGCCAACACTGCTTTAACCCACCAAGTGACCTAGATCTGCTAGCATTCAGAAAGAAAATGCCAGTTTCTTTGTGGAGCGAGATGATTTTTTGTTATTCCTTTCACTTCTTGGTGAAAAAAACACGAAGCAAGGCAACGTTCAGTGACGTTAGCAGCGAGACCGCCGGGACACTACGATTCAAGGAGAACCTCTACCATCCAAGAAGGGTAGTTTCAAAAGACAGGCATCCTGGCTATCAGAGGAATTCCCAGTGGAGATTAATTAATTATAGCACAGGATGTCGTTATATTCCTGCGTGTCACAGGTAAACTGAACGTGTGCCAAAGGCAAGTTTTCACATATAAGCAGCCCGGCTGTGAGGCTTCCGCGCTGCTGTCACCACACAGCTCACGCTAAAACACAACAGCCACGCAACGATCATTAGCCAGAGATGCCTCTGCAGAGCCCTATAGGAAGGGAGGCTGCCTGTGTCACTCCCTAGTTTCGTGTGGCCTCGCAGGACTATCCTACAGCCTCGACTCGGTGTTAATAACACCACAAGATTAAAGTGCTGCCACCCCGTTGACGGCTTGGACCGGGATGTTTTCAACTCAACCGAGAGCATGACACTGTGCTGCAAAGCTGGTTACCCTTCTAATTATGCAGTTTGGATTTGGAACTGGGAAAGCAGAAGACAGTAATCTTCCAGGCTTCCATTTTAAAATTCATAATAAGCTCAGGTTTTATTTTGGGGTGTCTGTTCCTCACACAGCCTCTATTACCCTGTGATGATTGCATCGAAGAGTGCTACTTGGGATGTCCCTGGAGCAGAGATATCTGCCTGAAATGGGATGTAAGGAGAAAAATAGTCCATAAGGAGTCATTAATAAGGGCTACAATGCTATGGTACTATTATACCCACAGCTGAAGGAAAGGACGGGAGGAAAGAGCCTACTCAAAACCAAAAGGCAAGATGAATGAGATGCTAAAGCTTTATGTATCTGTCTATAGGTAAAATCATTTGGTTCCCTCTAGAATCTCCTATATATCTACTTTGTGATCCTCCAGCAGTTGGCAGGCATCTTCCACCATGAAAAATCCTACGAGCACAACTCCTCTTTCCTCCTTCTCCAGGACAGTTCCTCAGAGAAGACGGCATTTGGAGCGGACAATAGCACAACCCCGTTTCTGTGGGGAGCCTGTCAGCTCCTTTGGAATGGCTTTTATGCTTCTTTCAAACAGAGCGACACCCTGGCCTTGGTCTGAGTGGTCAGGACAGGCTGCAGGAACCTGATTTCAGAGTCTGATCTAGCCAAAAGGGACCAACATATGCCGTAAATCAAGAGACGAAACAGCAAGTTGCAGCAAGGACAACCATCAGCCAAGTCCTTGCCTGCTGGGTGCACAGGAAACTACACTTGACCAGAACATCTGGGACTTAAGAGTAAGATAAAAAAGAAATCACAGCGCTGTCTCAGAAGGGTATATGAGAGGGCAGGAGTAGGCTCGGAGCAAATTTGAGGTTTTGCATGTTCCTAAAATGTTGATGGTTCAAGGCAACCCATACTTAGGAGGCCAGTGTTGGAAAGAAAAAAAAATAAATCAAAAACTAACAATTTTTTTCTGATCTGCTCGAGTCAAAAAGAAGGCTGTGTCCTAGGTCCTAACTGGGATACCGATTAGTTAGAAGGTTTTATAATGTTTTTCTGACTGAACTCTCCAACACAAGTTTCCTGCCAATGGATGTGACTGCAGATGTGTTTAGAAGCCAAACTTGTGGTCACGTGCAGCGTGCAGCACGAGACAACCATTCAAAATTCATTTTTAACACACCACAAAATTCTCTGAAAAGGTAGTTCTCAAATACTACCAGCGTTAAGAAAATACAAAAATATTTATCGATGGATTTGGTACTTTTCAGCCCTCCCCCTTTCATAATTTTGAAGGTATTCAAAAGCACCCTTCTACAGCTGTTCGTTCACAGTTTTGGAAGAACATGTTCTGCTATCCACTCAATGCTATAGCATGAAAGACACCTTGAGACAAGTGATGTTTGGAATCCATCTCTGCCTGAGCAAACCCCAGAGATGGAAGTTCAGCTGTGGCCAAAAAAAAAGGAAGCAGAAAGAAAAAAAAACCACGTATCTAAAATCTGCTCTGGACATGAAACCAACAGCTAACTAAACCAGGCAGCACTGGCCATGAGGGAGAATAGTATTTCTCTCTTATCTGGATATTTAAGAACCAAAAGAAGAGCAATCTGTGTCATGTATCAGCAGAGTAAGAAATGTGATGCTTGAGGACTGGCTCTGAAAGCTTAGTGATCATTTAAGATGTGGAGATACAATCTCTCCGGGCCTGCTCTGGCACACAGAGGCTTGAGGGAATCCATTCCCAGCTGCATTTCCTGTGACCAGCCCCATTAAAAGCTCCAGAGGCAGAGTGCAGGTCTCTTCCTCGCTCCTTCCTGGATAAAGGACTCTGATAGGAAAAACATTTGCAAGCACTAAGGAGTTCCTCTTGTCTGAAAGACTCATTCCTCTCTGCTTCCCTCAGATTCCTCAAGGGCTGGACAGGGGCCACCCACCGCTCCCTAACCCCTGGAAGGCTGAGATAAAGCACTCTGGCTGGTTAACGTCTATGAAAATCACTTCACAGTGTTTTAAAAACCCTTTGTTTGCTTTTCATTTTTGCAATCTCTTCGTCCAGCTGCCCACACCACGCCCCTGCCACCTTTCACCGCTCGTTTTCTGCGGCTCTGCTCCTGCTCCATTCCTACGCCGCTGTTTCCCCTCTTCCAACGTCACACCGTTCCCTAACACCTCTCTGCTGCTTTTCTGCACCCACTTTTCTCACTTCTGCTGCCCAGAGATCTGCGCAAACAAGGCGTTCTCCTCATCCACCTTCCCACTGTGCTCCTCACTCCCTCCTGCCCTTCCCTCTCTGCCTCCAGACCAACCACTTCAGATCCAAAAGGTGACAGTGCCATGCTCTGTGCACACCGGTCTCTCCAGCACCACTGTCTACCTTGAATTAAAACCTTTTCATCAGCTTAGATCAGCCTATGGGGGACTTCTACCACAAAGTAGCTGCTCCCAAATATTCCCCTCTGCAGTCTCTCTTCTCTGGACCCTCCTCTCACCTTCATCTCTTACACGCAATCAGCTCCGCCCAATCAACTTCCCTCTGTCAGATTATACATCTGTATTTCTCTTGTGTCACAAACTCCCACATTTTTCCTCTCAAAAATGCATCTTCCGTATCGATCACCCACCCCGATCCACCCCTTCACTACACACTTTCTTGCTCTTGTACTTCCTCTTGGCTTAGAAACACACAATTGGAGGATGCTGCGTTCTGCTGCCGAAGGAAATTACCCTGTAATCCTCTTCAGCAACTAATCCAGCTCCTGTGCTGATGCTGTGGAGTTCTTCGCTTCCTTCACTGTTGCTCAAGTGTCACCCCACTATCTCACTGCTCTGATGACTCAAAACTTTCTTCTAATTTCTAATAATTTCTGCACTAGTCTATAGCTGGTGTGAATAGTTCTTTTTCCTCCCTTGTGCTTACTTCATGATTTTTAATAGGTCTTAATCATATACTCCCTAAATCTTCATTTTGTTAACCCCAGTAAGTTATAGTCTTCAGATTACCATCAGACATAATCATCTTTTTCTTGATGATGCCAAAGGTCCTCTTCTGGCTCCCTTCCTGTTTAAATCAGCTTTCTCAAGGATGACCAGAATTACAGACTGAGATCCAAGACACTGCACAAGGGGGTTCACGCTTCCCATCTCTGCTGGCAATAATCTCAAACAACAGAGCACCACACTTGCCTTTTCTTTTTTTGCATCATGCTGGTGGCTCATGGTTCCTGTGATTGACTAATACACCCCAAGTCGGAAGGGGCGAGGACAAAAAGCCATCATCCTATAGCAGAACTTATTTTGATTCATTCACAAACATGCCTTTGTGTTCTGTGCTATTTAATTTCAACTTGCATACATTACAGCAATCCTGAACGTCAGCCTGTAGGATATTTCCATCCTCCAGGTGTTTTCTTCCTCTGCCAGACCATCAGATTTTGTCAGCATGCTTCTGCTTTTATGTCACTGACCCTAATGACACATGACAGCAGTTCAGTCACAGGATTGACCCACGTAGAACTCTGCCTCCAGACCAACAGTCCCTCTCTCATCATAAGAGGCAACAGCAGATCTTATTGTACAGGTCCTTCAAAATACTTGATAATTCCTCAGTTTCTCCAGAGACTCATTTTTTTCAAGTGGTTTCAAGAGCAGATTTTGAAACAAACAAACAGATTAAACCCACAGTCTTTTTAAATCCAAAAGATCAGTTATCTTCATGAGAAAAATACCTCCTACCTACCTAGATCATACCTCCCTCACCCCCAATACAGGTACCGCTGCTGTTCTCCAGTCATACAATAGCATTTCTGACATGATCAATGAATTAAAGCTCCTTGCTGCTCAACTCTCATTTTTTACATCAGTTTCTTTGTCATTCTGGGCTGGACACTACCAGCTTCCCAGCATGGGCACATTAAGCTCTTAGGCAGAGAAAAAACTTGAAGACCTGTGAAAGCCCCACGTGCCATCATTACCACGAACCTACAGGTTGACCTTTGTCATCCTTCTAGAAAATAGGCAAAAATTCATTTTGTTTTTTGGGTTACATATGTATTAACTTTAATTCCTCATACTCTCTGTGAAGCAGAATTATTATTTGGTTTTATTTTTTTACATCCACTGGCATAGGGAGCAAACACAAAACCCACCTTCACTAGAAAGGCCTTTTCTTCCTTCACCTCTTTCATTTTGGCCGCTCCAAAGTTGAGCAATTTCAGTATTTAAATTTAATCTCATTTCACATCTGCAGTCCCCACTCCTCGAATTCTCCAGCCCTTGTTCCTCTTTGCAAGAGATCCCTTGAACAACTCTCATTTCTACCGTGCCACAAGCGCAGAAGTTTCTTTCCTGTGGTCCTCCTCTAATCCTTTCACTTCCCCAGTGGATCCCATCCCACCCCATCCCACTTTCTCTTGTACCTTTTACTTCCCATAGCCCCACTACTCTCCCAGTCGAAATCTCTTTCAGTGTCTCACCTCTTAAACATTCCCCTCGTCTCTCCACTTCTCTACCTGCTGCTTTTTCCTTTCTCTTTCAACTAACTGTTTACTTTTCAGTTTACTATTTACAACAAATCCCTGACTGGAGTTCACCTCTTCCAACGCCATTCATTCTCTGTCAGCGTACTGCTCCTGGCAACAGAAATTCAGGTGTCTAGCAGCTGATCTGCTTTTACAGCCACTACTTTCCTGTTCTTATCTGCTCCTGGCTACGGTATGATTCAGCTTGTCTCTGCTTCACTTCACGAGTAGCTGGCTGTCGGTTCAAGATCAAAAAAACCCACAGAACTCTGAACTTTTCGCCTACCTTTTCTGCTTTGTCTTGTCTTGTCTTCACGGACAATAGCACCATCCTGTTTGACACACAGGGTGCCAGCCTCCCTTTGGGCTCTCTTTACATGCTCAGAGGTAAAGCTGAATCTCATTTTTCAGGTTCTTTCTGCGTCATAGTTTTAAAATACAACCTTCTCTTTCTGAGCCACAGCATTAAAATTCCTTGCTGTATTCTCAAACCTATTCCAGTTACCGACGTGCCTTTTTCTCTACCCTGATGTAATGATGTTCAAAACAATGCTAAATGTCCACTTGAGCACGCCAGTCATCTATACAAACCTCTACTTCTCCATCCTCCTCTCTCACAAAGCAGTTAGGTCACATATCTCAGTTTCCATGGCCTTCATGGCTTGTTCCTGATCTCTACATCATCTCACTCAGAGTCCTGGAGACCCCTCAAGGTCTATCCTGGAGACCCCTCAAGGTCTATCCTGGAGACACCAAAACCCACTTCCTTTTCCAAAAACACCTTCATGCTTTCTCTCATTCAACCCCTTGTGTGTAGGAGGCATTCTCCAGAAGGAACGTTTGACTTTCGAAATGTTGTTACGAATCTCCATTGCCTTGATGTTTACAAATAACTTCAGAAAAATCAGGCTGTTGCAAAATTGACAGCACTACCTCAGATATCAGCCATCAGCTGAGACAACCTATGTGTACACAAAGCCTCACTGGCTATTTAATCCTTAAGTTCTTTTCAGTCAGGACAGCGGTTTTGTGCAGCACCTATCACAATACTGAGCTACTAGCAGGGCTTTTTAGTATTTCATAACACTGTAGTGCCTAAAGTCTTAAGCTTCAACTAAATATATAGTGACTAAGCACTTAGTGACAAAACCAGTAGCTATTAGTGGCACCCTTTGAGGTCTAATAATAATTTTAAAGCTACAAAATTTGGTGTTTATAAAAAAGCTTCACGCTTTGGAAAGTTACGGAACTGCTGATGACTGAGTCACAGCCTGATTGTCTTTTTTATTAATTGTAGGAGTTTGAAACACAAGAAAGACATTTCTGGATTTCAATAAGTGAGTGGTTACAGTGCTTAAGATGTAATCTTATGATTGGCTTTTAAACAGACCATTCTCTCGTAACACAGCCAACCGCTGGAGAACCCTGGATGGGTTCTCTAGGATAGAGGATTTTCAGAAAGGTTTATTAGACTTCTTGAAACATAAAAGATCTAGGTTCATTCACCTACTGGTACCTGGACAAGAACGTATTTAAGCAAGATTTCAAGCTTCTTGGTAATTACAGGAATTGGTAACAAATCCCAACACACTCATCAAGACTTTTTACATTCCTTTCAACACAGATCCTATGACATGTTCAGTCAGATTGGTATTTCTCACAGACACATCAAATAATTTGCCATCTAAGGCTATTTAGCCGAAAAGCCTCCAAATCACTTTACAAATGCAGCACTGCTAAGAACAAAACACTCTGGAACCACTGGATCAAGGCCTTGCTCTGATACCACACGGTATTTACCAGCCACGTGCAACATCAACGTTTTAAAAGACATGGGCTTTTACCTGCACCAATAAACACAAGAAAGTCAGTGCCTCAGAGAAGGTCAAACTGCTAAGTAGACCTTTACAGGATACAAACCATAGTGAAAAGTTAACTTTTAAAAAAATAAATCCACACATGCACATAATCAGTAACAGACTTACTATATTTGTTGCAATGAAGGCTCAATACTTGCTGATGTACAAATAGGTTGTTCCCATACTCTCCAGTTGACCTTGAGTTTCCAACCTAAGCCTGGCTTAGAGCACCACCAAAAAAAAATTAAGCCCAACACTGATAAACCCAACAGCTTATTAATTTAGTGCTATGAATATCAAAGCACAGAAGAAAATCAAAACCAAACCAAACCATAAATTAAACTCATAAAACCCTATAAGCTTCAGATTAAAAAAGTCACCTGATGACAATTATAAAAGAGACAATTACACTTTTCAAGGCAAAACTGCTGGGGGCAGGGAGAGCGATTCATAAATAATGTTCTGGGTTAGAGGCTATTTATTGACTTTCGGACCACAGTAAAGCCATTAATGAAACAAGATCACAAAAAGAGCTTAAAATATTTTCTGTTCTGAAGAGCTTAAGGGAAACAAACAGCCCGTATGTTTACAAATATTTTCAAATAATATGCAGGAGAGTTTGGTGGGGGTTTTTTTTTTTTGCTCATGAAAGATGCCGGCCTGGAAGCTGAAATCACCAATTTACGCCTGAAACAGGTGCAGATTTCTGACATTCTGCCTCCTTCCCCACAAACAGGGCTCCATTCTGACCTGAAAAAAAAATAATCTAATGCTAGCCACAGAAAGCTAAAAGTCCCCTCGGTGACCTTGCAGTCCCTTGTCTGCCTGTGAAGATCGGCACCATCAGCTGTGGTGATGATCTCAGAACACATATGCACTCTGCCTTTCAGAATACGACCCACACCTGGAAAACTCCTTCTGTGCACGAGGAACAACACAGCTGAAACAGGGAAAAATTCTACTTTTCTCAAGTATGTTTATGGGACAGAGACTTTCCAAAATGATCTCCACCTCTTACACAAAACCACCAGCTGGGGAATTTACAGGAGCTCAAAAATACTTTCGAGTATTTTCCTGGTAGGAAACAGGAGGCAGAGATGGGAAATCTGCCACTCGAAGGAAGCAGATTTGAAATTATCTGTTCTGATTGGAACTCCATGTACTTCTTGGAAATATGTGAAGGGGAGATTGCAAGTGCTATCTGTACGCAGAGCTTATTTTTCTTGACTGTGGTTTCAGCACTGCTGTATTGCTTTCTGTCAGGGAACTTCACAAGGAAATGAGTCAATATAAATCTCAGGGCGATTTAAAAGTCTTTCAAATACCAACCTGGATACTACATCAAACCAAGTTCTTACATCCTTACCTTTGATCCTGAAGAAAATAAACAAACATAACAAAATAATACGACAGTTACAGCTGCCCACTGAGGATCTGGCTCAAACAGCCACAGCTGCACCGATTCTGACCAAGTGAGGACATTTTCTATCAGCTGGGGACTTGGCCTGACAATGGTGAAGGCACTCAGCAGCCTGCCAAACTGACTCTGTGTGCACTGAAGCTCGTTTTACTTACCACTAAAGCCTTCGTGCTTCGAAAGACACCTTTGAAAACAAGTGCAGAGCTGTAATTCTTGCAGAAATGCAGCCAGTTAATTTCTTACCCCGCTGAGAAAGCTGTAGGAAAGTAAGACTCAAACCTACATTTGCTTAAGTTTTGAGGAAGCTTCCGGTAACTTTTCAGAGGCCTTAGTCAAAATACCATGACTATTTGTTAGGGAGACCCAAGATAGGCTCCTAACAGCAGAAATGAGCCATAGCCCAGTCTGAAATAACTGTTACATGTTCAGCTCCTCAAGCCATAAGCTGAGATCCATATTTCTGTACTAACTATCACCTGACCCATGGCCACAACTGGGCAAAACATTTCAACGTGTTAAGAGGAAGAGTCAACACAAGAGGAGAGTTATTTCAGGGGTGCCAGCCAGACAACTTGAATGCTTTGGGGTTTTTTTTAAACAGTGAGAGCAGTCAGTGCTAAAAGTTAATATCATAATGATTTGTATGGAATTCAGCTCCACAGAGCAGGCTCCAAAGTCCATGAGGAGCCTTCCAAAATGCCACCACAGCAGCTTCACTTACCCCTAGCCACCTTGCTCCTTTGTTAGCAGCCTGATGAATCTGCACTCTTTTCAGGGTGACATGGTAAACAGCTCCTTCTTCTACCTCTTCACCCCCATCCTGAATTGTGGTCTGCCAGGAAAAGGAAAAAAAAAAAAAAAACAAGTAAGAGAGACAGAAATGTTTTTCCCTCTTCTGCTAACCACAATCTATACCAGGTGCTCTAGTGCTTCACACAGAGCCCAAGGCAGGAGATGGGCTGCATAAAGTAAATGCAACAATCAAAGCAATACAGGATACTTTTAGGCTGAGGGAACACTAGAGGTATTCTTGGCAAGCTGTCCTTTCCTGTGGTATCAAGATACCCTGACTTTCCATTTAACTATTTTTCCTAGACTAGCACATATTTTAAATAGTTGTATAAAGTCTTTTTGAAGGAAATAGTTTGGTTTTGATTAGCAGTCTTCTCTTCCTTCCCCCTCCCCCCTTTTCTAAAGCAATTAATCTCTTTGGCCTTTCATTTATGGAAGGAATTACACTTTTTAAAACCGTTGAATTACTGAGGCAGACAGCCTTTAAACTTTGAAGCTAACAAGCATTTAAAATACAGAAACTCCTTCTCTCTTTTGACAGGAAGGATCTAAAGCGCTTGCGGTTTGCTTTTCCAAACCCTATTATTTCAAGCTACAAAAAAACCCCAACCCTTTGGAGTCGAAGCTTTAAAACTCATAAATAATAGAAAGGGGATTAAAATAAAATAAAAATAAATAAATGCGATGTCTTCCAAACTTTTAGCCGAACATGTGCTGCGGCGACTCCTCATTCCCTAGATCATCACCCGTACAAAAGAGCGCAAAGCGGAGAGAAAACACGCGTTCGGATTTCTGCAAAGGGCAACGAACTTCCCTCCCTTCACCCTCCCTATGTCAGGCACGCACACACACACTGAGGCAGCTCCTCCTTGAAGACGAGCATCCCTGGGAAGCGAGGAAGAGCGACGAGGCTCCGGGGCAGCGGCCACCCCGCCGGCACCGGCACCCCGCGGGCAGGACAGGGGAGAGCAGGGGAGGGAAGGGCGGTGGGGAGCAGGGAAAGAGTCGGACTCCCGGTTACCATTTTAGCTTTCCACAGCAATTTCATTCTCGGTGCCTTCCCGGGCGCCTGGCCGCCTCTCCTCCCCTCTTCGCTCCGCTCCGCTCTGGCAGCGGCGGCCGCGGCGGGCCGGGCCGGGCCGAGCCGTGCGGACCCTCGGCTCCGCGGCGCGGGAGGGCGGGCGGCAGCTCCAGGCCCC
>WTSP01004338.1:0-64658 GCA_025331215.1 Actenoides lindsayi | reverse complement strand
GGGAGGCGTGAGCGCCGGGCCGGGCGGGCAGGCGCAGACCGTGGGTTCACCTCGGTTCTCCCGCGCCGGCGGCTGGGCTGGGCCTGCTGCCCCTACCCCTTCCCTGCCCCTTCCCTTCGCCTCCCTTCCCCTCCCTGCCTCCTCGGGACTGCACCGAACCGCGGCCCCGCACAGACAACTGGGTAGCGGGGGAGAAGGGGAAAGACCCTGCACCTGTTAGGGTCGGCGGCCCAGCCCGCGCAGGGTCCGTACCTCAGCCCCACCACCACCTCCGCCCCCGCCGCCGGCAGCGCGGGCCGCCCGGGGTTCATGCCGGCTGCTGGGGCCGTGCTCCCCGCCCCCGCCGGTTGCGTGTCCGCCGTGACCGCCCGCAGCCGAGAAGCGGGGCTGGCGCTGCAGCGAGCACCGCCCCCCGCCGGAGAGCGCGGGCGACTGCGCCCCCCGCCCCCTCACACAGGCAGACACACACACTCGGCAGGGCGGAGCAGGAGCGGCCCTGCCGCGCCCGCCCCTGGCTGCCGGCCCATCCCCGGCTCCCCGCAGCACTTCCCGGGCCGGCCCAGGGACTACCGCCGCTCTGCGAAGGGGACAGAAGCAAGGGCTGCTGCTCCCGTCCCGGAGCCCGGCGGGGCGAAATAGGGACGGCCGCGGAGCAGCACGGCACGGCCCGGCCCCGTCCTCCACCCCGGCGATTTACTGCCTTCACCCGCCTTCGCAGCTGGTTTAGTTAAAGTTGGGTAATCGGGGAAAGAGGGAACATTATCACTGATCCCCTCAGCACCACCAGAAAGGCCTTTTTGGCCCGGACAGCAACAAGATGTTTTGTTTTGTCCCTGTAGCGTAAGTCCCTTTCGCATGGGATCAACTACAGATCAACTTTGTCAGCTTTTTCCTTCTCTCTCGTCCCTCCTCTGCAGTCACAAACACCGTTTTCTACGTCCAGAAAGACCCTGCAGAGGTCTGCGATCTACCGTGAGCTTGACCCAGAGGAAGCCGAGGAGGGGGCACTTCACAGCCCCCTCTAGGCAACCTGCACCCTCACAAAACCACTCCAGGGTGAGGAATTTCTGCCTTCTGTGTAAGTGCATCATCTCTTGTGGCGATAGAGGGCTGCTGCCTCGCACCGGTTCACTGTGCCTGTCAGACACAAACCTGCTCCCTTCTTCTTTGTAACCCCTGTACAGGTCTTGGAAGAGCACCGTCAGACTGTCTTCAGCCCTCCCCGGACTGGGCCCAGTTTCCTCAGCCTAGTTCAACTACTATAATACGTACGCTGAGTGGAATGGCTTGTGCAAGTGATTTTAATTCCGTGTTCTTAAGAAATAGACTTTAAAAACCCCAAACAACTACACCCTAAGGAGCAGACATGTTAGAAGGACTTTTGTGCTAAAAAATACACAAAAATTTTCAAATTGTAATACTTGGAGAATGGAAAACATACCCCTTTCACGTACAAACCATGCCATGCATAAAAGCTAGTCCACTGTTTCTTAGACAATGAGGCTTCAGAGATGGCTGTACCAGCAACAAAATTAAATCCCAACCTCCCTTCTGGGAAGAAAATAAAGTTGTTATGGCAGATAAATTTCATTTGAGAATTTAAAAATATAAACAACCAAATAATGCCATCACGTTCTATTTGAGCAAAACAAAACTGCTGACCTCCTTGACAAAAAGAACACGTCTTGCATAAGTGTTTCCAAGTTTGTTTTTCTATGTTATTTTTATTACTAGGTTACATCTGACAGTTGCATTCAGTAATCACTATGGAGTCAGCTCAAGCTCTTCTGTAGTGTTACCAGCTTCAGGAAGACTTGGGTTATGTGGTTTGTTGTTTGGGGGTTTTTTTCCTCATATATCTCATCCAAACAACTCTGGACGTACACCTGAACTTATTTCAGGAAAAATTTGTTCCAAAATAGACAGGCAGAAATAGGACAATTTTTAGGATATAACTGAAGTTACATTTAGGGTTTTACATCCCAACAGCAAGATGAGGCCTTGTTTATATATTATTCCAAGATGAAAAGTATGATTTACAATTGATTTTTATAAAATTGGTTACCTCTTAATAATTGTAGTCAGGCTGTACAATTTGGAATAAAACTCTCAAATCTGATGTATAAAAATGAGAGACTGCAGAAATTACATTAGACACGTAATGAATTAGGCAATTTATACTGCAGAAAGAAATTGCACATGGTGAAGGAGACGTACAAAGCATTCTTTGTCAGAGTCACTGCCTTGAAGCTTAGGAAGCTGTGGTTTAGCATTTTGCTGAATGAGCCAGTGGCAAAGACACACCCCTATTCCTCATTTCCTGGCCTTCACATGGACAACCCAAGACCTAGGAAGTGTGTGCAATGAAATACCCCTTATGTATCTGGAGTAGCCTGCTGTCTGTCATTTAAGCTGAGCCTCCGAAGGATGCTTTCTAGTGTAAAGTAACACGTACTTGTTTATAAGCACCATTACTAGAAACAGAAAGAAACAACTAAGCAGTAATTTATTTTTTTTTTTCCATTTGGTCAATAACACTGAAGCTCATGAGTTTCATGACTGGTTTTTTTTTGTTTTGTTTTGTGCTTTCGGGTTTTTAATGTTGGGGTTTTTTTAAACTCCTTTCTGGAAGCAATTCCTTACAATCTCTGAGCTTTCATTACATAGTGTTTTGTCATTTTACTATTATAAACGGAGAGAAGTCAAAATAGTAATATAAACAAATCAATTTGTGGCCTTTTAAACTATTTCTCTAAGCTTTACATATTTTTTTACTGAATACCCCCCCCAACTATGTCTTTTTAACCTCATGGAAATACCAACAGCAATGTCACTACTGATCATTGTAAAAAACACATTTTAATGTGCTTATTAACTGGTAGATACAGATATTAACATCGGTAATTAGGTGATTAACTTATGTCAAGGATTGCTGGAGCAGATAATTAAATATTGGAGTAGTCTCCCACTCACCTCCAAAAGAAACTACAGACCAAAAAAACAGGAAAAGAAAGTTAAGACTTATTCCAGCCTATAAGAAGCAAACCCACGTTATTACTGAGGTGGGGATATTATGCATTAATAAACAAACACATCTGTTACATTCTGTTACTTTAATAAGAGATCCTAAACAGCATATAGGTTAGTGCACAGGGAGCTGCACAGTCTGGAAGATTCTTAATTCACACAGGCTGGATTTGATCACTGTATCTGGCTGCAAGATTCAAGTCTGGTTTTAGGCTTAAGCTCCTTGAGAGACTTCTGAAGAAGATAACGTTTCTGTCTCTGGGTATGCTTCAAGGAGTGATTAGCCACTGTCATTCTCATACGCTACCGTTCAATGGCACGTATTTGCATTCCAACTCTGCCGTAGCATTAGAGCTGCCTGCAAGCGTAGCTGTAAGGAGGGAATGCACTGCAGACATTCTAGTAGTCCACGAGTCACAGAGCCATGGATAACCATAATGAAATCCAGGTTCAAAGCTATAAACACCAAGCCAGCTAAAACATTTGTTTCTGGAATCCAGAAACAGCAAGTTTTGGAATGCTTTTGAACCTCTGTCTGGGTCAAAGATTGGGAAATAAAAAGCTGTTCATTTGTCCCAACCAGATTCAATCAGTTCTGTCTGCTTGCTTTCCTTGTAGCAAACTGAAGTCACAGATGCCATATGGTTGAATAAAAAGGGTTAAGAGTATGCGCTCGTGTGCTGATGACACTAAAACCAAAATTGCCTTCAAACATCACAAAGGCCTGCCCTATAGAGTGCAAAGACAAGAAAATAGCCTAGGAAATCTCGGAACTTTGGCAGAGAAGAAAACAACTACCATTTTCAACCTCTCAGAAAGATCAACTTGCTACTTGAGAAATTGCATTAAATCTTATTTTTAAAATAACATGACAAAAAAGCTGAAAGTAGACAAAACTGCCATGAGGAGCTACAAAGACAGGAGCATGTGCAGACAACAAACTGGTGGAAGATGCATAACAGGAAATAGGGCATATACTCAAGGGAGCATAAATCCAGAAAGCATCTCAAGTGAATTAAGTTGTTAGCATTAGATTTGGAAAAATAACAGTTTAAAGGACCAAGAAGAACTTAACTATGTTTCCTATAGGCTGTATTAAAGGGAGAGGGAGAGGGAGAGGAGAGAAGTTGTGGGCCCTTTAAAAAAAAAAGAATTCAATATTAACTTCCAATTCTGACCTGCTTTACAGTGTGTCAGATAACCATGGTGTGGAGGATTTTTGCATTGCTGTCTTCAAAACATTAAACATTTAAGTAATTATTTGTAACAACAGTTAAACCTTCCAGATATTCTGTAACAGTAGCTTTCATTATGTCCTCTGTATGAGGCCAAAATCACTTCTAGTCTCCAAGTAAATTCTTCATTTTAAAGGACAGTATCAGTCACTCCATCTCTACCAGCTGTACCTCTGGTGAACCACAGGAAACAGGCTTGTTGAAGTCCCTTGATCTCCTGTGGCAAGCTGTTCTTACATCCTTTCCCTTAGTAATCCAACAGTAGACCACATTTTTAAAGTCTCTCATTTCAGCAATCTTTTAGATATGAGTTCCTTTTGAAGACTCACATCCATTTATCACACACAAAATGCAAAACCCAGGCCATTTTCCTTTTTTGATTTTTCCTCAGGGAAGTAAATGTTATCAGACTATTTGACCTGTCCGTCAAAGATGCTTTTATTTACATCTTAATTCTTTTAAGGACACTTGAGGGTAACATGAGGGAGCTGTTAAAATGGAAGTAAAATGTGGCATTGACGTTAACACTTGTCACATTCCTGTATTTATGTAAAAAAGCTTTAACTGACCTGACAGAAGGCTCAGCCCCCTAACAAGCTTGCCCCCCCTCCAGATCCCACTTGCAGTTTCCCTCACCAAGATCAGCCAGCTGCAGACAAGTCAGCCTTGCTAGTTCCTATGCTTCCAGCATGCAGTTGTCATTTTTGCTCACTTTCTCTAATGTTTTAATAAGCTCTTGGAGAAAAGCCTAATTTTTTTTTCCACAATAAAAAATTATAGGCCTCGGAGAAAATATGTCACAAGCATGACCAAAAATTTCAGGCTTATGATAAACATACACTTTTTTTTCCCCCCTCTACGAGCTTGAGTTGACATTAGACTCAGACAGAAAGAAGACTGCAGAATGCCGAAGTAAGGCTTGGAGTTGTTTTAGAGCCTTTTTTTTTTTTTTCCTGAGAGAAGGTGGCAAAGGTTTCCTGCTTTTAAACAAACATTCTATATAAACACACAACCAAATAAAAAGTTATTGTTAGGGTAAGAGAGACTAAACAAACAGAAGGTGTTTTTTCTGAGTAAATAAAAGTAGCATTGAAGTAGCAGTATCATGTTGTTTGACTCCAAATCTGTGGGGTTTTTTAAATCAGGAATCATTAAATATTATGCAAGTTGAATTGTTACATAGTTTTTTGAATTAATATTTAATTCCAAACTTTTTGTAAGCCTAACCAGGTATTATTGCATTTATAATTTTGCACTAGGAAATTTCATATAGACAGATAAGGACAGGAGAACAAACTCTAGCTCCAGTGAGGAAACATCCCCTCACGCTCCACGCTAGTGCAACGCTTGAAAATATGTCTGACAAATTAAAATTTGACACACAGCTTCTGGGAAGACCCAGCCAAGCCATAGCCAAGGAGACCATATGACATGGAAAACACAGCTACACTAAATCAATACAAGTCCACATTATCGAGTGTGCTACTGGGGAAGAGAGAAGACCACTCAAATGTAATGCTGGGCCTGGCTATGGTCCCATCACTCTGTCTTTTAAGTCTGCAGCACAAAGGATCTTTATACAGCGAGAAGTCTCAAGAACACGTATTGCATCCTCCCTGCTCTGCACTTCAGACTGAGTCTATCTGTTGGATTACTGCTGCATTTAACTGGACAACATAGTTGGGTGCTCTGTGGGGATGTATTTTTATCCCATTTGATAGCTAATTCTAATTGATCTTATTTTCTTACTGTGCTTTCTAGCAGTTTCTTGAGGCCAAGGCAGTGTCAAAATAGATTTGCTGGGAATTGATACATATAAAGTGATAGTTCGTAAACTTTTCAAAGTGGAAATTATATTCTAAAATTTGGAAGTACTTTGATATGATTTGTCAAGGATTTGTTTTTAACTATCTTTGGACACATTTATTTCCTTTGTAGCACAAAAGCAGTGTCATAACCAGTATCTGTACTACTTTCACCACAAAGAATCGAAAGAGACTCTTTAAGTATTAGCTACAGAGGCAGAGAAGTCATATTATGCTTCAGTCAAGGCTGTCCTGATCTCCCAAAAGAATTTGAGTAGATACATGTCTGAATGTACTTGCTCTTCCTACAGCACAGCAAGACCAAGGAACTTTGGAGCTGGATAAGAACAGGACACTCATCTTTGTTCTTGACCTTCACCATTTGAAAGAAAGGTGAAAAAACAGAATATATCACATTTGAACAGTCTGCCAGTTAGTCAAGACTAGCTGAAGGTGAGGCAGATGTAACCACCACTCCTTGCTTGTCTTCTACCAGCTATATGCAAGTTTCCTAATTTTCCACTTAGGTGCAGCTTGTTAGCCTTTACAGCAATGCCACTCTCAGATTTTCCATCTCACTCTGTTTTACATAAAATGCAGACACAATCTTCATAACTGTTTTTGGTTACTTTTGGTCTAGCATATCAGGAATATAAGCCCCCTTGTTGCAGATGTTCTGTAACTCATATGCAAATCTCATAAGATTACTTGTAATGCATTTCACAGTTGTCAACAGCAGTATCACCTTCAACAATGGAAAGATTAATTCAAAAAAAAAAAAAAAAAGGTGGGTTTTAAACAGATAAACCCTTCAAAAGATATTTCAGTTTTCTTAAAGATGCAGGAGTTAACACGAAGCTCCCTTTTCTGGCTACATTTTTCATAAAGGTGTAAGATAAGCAAGAACTTTGTATTAACCATAGAGGGCCAATGCCCTGAGTCTTAGATTTGTGACTTTTTTTCCCCAAGAAAATACACATTTTGATGTGATTCTCAACATTGCAGTATATATACATCTAATATATACATCTCCCAACAGGAAAAAAACCTGCTGTTCCTGTTATTTCAATGCCATTTTATACTATACTAATTTTTCCCATATCAATGCCCGTAACTATGAGCTGAATAATTCAGATGTTTTGAGGTGTTTAGTTTCTCATTAAAACTAAACTGAAGACTTTGACAGAGACCAGCTTATTAAAGATGGGTAACAGATACACTGCAACGCAACCAGATGGTCAGCAAGCAATACTTTCATTTGTTACTGCATGTAGTGCATTTCTGCCATACGGTGTGTGTCAATCAATGGGCAGCTTATGTGGAGCACAACAAAGCTAGGTTCTCATCTCAGTTACCCGGGTGTTTTTCACCCATTGATGCTACTGTCACCAAGGTAAGTTTGAGCTGAGAGTTTGCTTTCGGTTTGTCTTGAGCTTGTCTGGGTTTTTGTTGTTTTTGGTTTGGTTTATTTTTGAAAGAAAGGAGCTCTAGAGTTACTCAACTGCTTATTGAACCTTTAACCTCTGCTTTAGCTTGGTTATACAATCTTTTATCCATGGCATTGATTTAGTTCAATTGTATCTACAGAATTATATTACTGCAGGCAATGATGATATGCTGATGATATACAAGCATGCACTTTGCAAGATTTTTATAAGCCCGTAAAGTCTGCATACAGAAGCATGGTATATAGATGATGTCAACCTGTCTTTAGGAGGATGGGAATCGTAACATTTTCTAGCTATCACACTGTTTTACAATTAGTCATTTTAAGAAAGAATGCAGTAAAAAAAAAAAAAAAGGGACTTGTCTGCACTGAATTAATCTCTAATATTTTTCTCCATCTGTACTAGCAAATTAAGCACTACATGGCAGGGTCCTGGTCATAAAGATCCCATGCTGTGAAGTTAATCAGCAGATGAAGCTCCTATTTTCTTCAAAATTGTTCAAGTTCATTTCAAGTCCACATTTACCAGACTGACTGACTTGGGGTTTGGTAAACTCTTATCAACATCCAGTCAGTGTTTGTAGTTCAGACTGCAAATACAAAAGAACTAAATAAATACTTATCACTGTTATTGAGTCCCACACTTTAATTTTATAACAAGCTATTCACTGGAGATTTAAGAGGTATTCAGATTACTTTGTGTTGGATTCTATGTCATTACAAGCTAAAATTAATACTGATGGTTCAGAAAAGTGGTGATTTTCTAGCTGAAAAAAAAAAATAGAGTCCAGTGTAACAACGACAGCTGCCTTTGTGGGGGAGTCTGTTTGTCCACATGCTGAATTCCAGCGACTCCAAACAGCGCTGTGCGAAGTGCAAAGATCCATCCTATTTGAGCTGACTGAAGAAATGGGGACAGACTAACCAGCTCTGATCCAAGGTCCACTGACCATTTCTAGGAAGTAGGTATTGTAAAACAAATACTGTCAACTGAAGTTTGATCAGGATTGAGGTCTATTAGAGAAAAACACTTAGTCTGCCCTCCCCCAGTTTAGCACAGCATGCAACCTCCTTGTCTTATGATTCCACACGCAGCTTTGCAACTCTCTTGCTTAGCTTCCTCAAGACTATGTTTAATTTGGTTACCCAAAGAAGGTAATAATGAACGTGTCCATGCTGCAAGGTAGTTACGCAGTTTTTGCACAAGCTAAAGCTGACGGAAGAAATAGCAAACGCTGGGAAATCCAAAAGGAGAAGTCACATCGTAATCTGTATTTAAGCTACATTCACCCACATCCTCTGCAGTCTCACTACCTGTTTGTTACGTGGATGGAAAAATACTTCGGTCTCTCTGCTGAATGTAGTAGAATGCTGTTGTCCACTGTTAATGGCAATTAATCATTTCCTTGGGAAATGTCCACTTAAAGCCACTGTTAGCATTGGTCTATGCCACAGCACACACATATTCATAAAGGACAAATACTCCATATTTTCATGCCACAGAGTCAAGTGATGGCAAAAGCTCCGCAGGTTGGCCTGTGCAGTAAGTGCTGGAAATTGTCCTTCCTAAAAATACCACAATTGTTTATCATTAGTGCTATTGATGCATTTCAACTTAATAAAATGTTATCAAAGCCATTACACCATTGTTAACTGTGGCTAAGAAAAGCAGTCCTAATGGTGTGGATGATTCCAGACAAGACCACGAGGGATTCCGGAGTTTGATTTGCTCAGCCTATGCCTCATAACAAAAAAGCAGAGGGGAAACAAAACTAAGGTTCCAAAATGATCAAAATGTAAAACTGTAATGCTACTTTTGTTTAGATTTATTAACCTACTGTGTCTTTAGGAAAAAATTACTAAAAGAACATAAAACCACAGCAGAAACTCCCTTTACTACACAGAAGTGACGTGAGGGGAAAAGAAAATCAACGCTTTCAGATATCTGCTAAACTATTATCCCTTCAACACAGACACACACACACCCCCCCATATACAAATACTCTGGCCTCAACAGGCCCAGTTTCACTGAGCAACTTGGGACACACATACACCCTCGCCAATCCCACTTGGCCCAGGCTGTGGCCGATCCAGCCTACCAGTGTTTTATGTCTAGTGCTTCACACTGTCTCAGATGCAGCACTTTTACTGAGGTGCCAGCTTCCACCTATATAGCCCGAAGGGTTCGAATGGAGGTTGGGGCCAAAAGAGCCCAGAACAGGAGGAGGCAGAAGAGCATGACCTAGTCTGGCAGCATAATTGAGCAGGACATAGTACCTGCAGCAGTACCTGTACTTACCCCAGCACGCTCACCACGTTGTTCAGATGGGGATGCATCCCCAGATTTGACAGTTAAAAATAAGTGGTAGTTAAAATGAAGTTGTGAGATTTATAAATGGAGTCTGGTTTTTGGTATAACTCGGATCTTTCAGCTTGATTCCACTAATAACTGTCAAGACTGACAGACAGCAGTAAAAGTCATTAGACTGAGGGGCGAAGAGGAAACAGCCTGTGTTGAGGTTCTGTAAAAATATCAAATGAGTCTTGTGTTAATGTTGAGTGGTAAAATGATACATCACAGCAAATTCAGTATCATAGAACCGTAACTTCTTATCACACTGAGCTCTGAGAACTTTCTACTGACTTAATTGAGGTCAAGATTTAATTGCGTGTCTTGTAGATAGCATTTCTAAATGGCAGAATCTGTCTAAAGAGAAGACATTAATTCAAGCCTTTTAGGCAAAAAAAAAAAATACATATATATATATATATATTACAGAGAAGCAGAAAGTTCCAATCAGAGCAAGAATATGAAAAAAAGTAAAAAGTTCTCTTGTCACAAAGCGCATCTTGTAAAAATGCAAACTGTAAGTAAGGATCAAACCAGTAATATACTGGAGAAACAGCTAGATACAGTAGAGCATAGGCTTAGGTATTTAACCTACTATTCAATGCTCTTTTCTCTATACTTGAGTATTCCATGGGATTCCTGCCTCCCGAAACCAGCCTAACAGCCTCCTTTCCATTGGTTAATACTCAATGATGACAGAAGTTAGACCCTAATTAAAGCAAAGCTACTAAAGATAAACACAAAAATAAAATCCAGCAGTTGAAAAACAAATTGCATTGGTTACAGCACATTAGTAAGCATTCTCAAGCTTGAGTGGTAAAGAAACAGAACATACTACAGGGTGTTACTTTAATTCCAGACTATTTTAGTGCCTGAGATTACGAGCTCCAGTAGGGAGCAACCCTAGTTATGGCAATGTCTTGGACACAGGAATCTGGAGGAGGCTCTACCATGCCCAGCTGTAAACTGCTTCTTTTCCCAAAGGCAGAGACACCTAGCCCTGCATCAGCTATTGCTGTCTCCAACTGGGGTGGAGGCCACTAATTTGGCATATGCAAATAATATTGCACATTCCACACCCTACAACACACACTCCTATTGTGGTAACTTCTGTCTCCAAGTGGAGGTAGTATAGGAGTTGTTACATACCTTATATATTGATCATCTCTCCCCTAAGGATGGGGTACACATTAAAAACAAAACAAACCCCAAAACAACAAACCCAAAAAACCCAAACCAACAACAGTCATTAGATGAGGCCACAAAAAACACTCCTTGGGCTCCACTCTGATAGATGGCAGAGGCAGCACCTAGGACTGCAAGTGTTATGTGTGTCCCAGTCTACAGCAGAAATGTTCACGTTCTAGGTGAGGAAATGCACCTAGATCTCTGCTGCATTATCTGCATTATCCTGCTCAACCACCTTAACTCTTGCTCCTGGCGACTAAATTTTCTGAGCAAAATGTGAGCAATAGATTGTAGGGGAAAAAAGTTGATTGAGTAAACACTAAGATTGCTCAAATACAAGATTGCTCAAGTACATTACATAAGACACCCTGGAGAATCCTATACCATTGCAGAAAGTCAGGAAGATTTGCAAATCACTAACACACACCCAGAAGCAGTAATTCTTCACCAGTATTTACCAGAGGCCTTAGAAAACACTATTACTTGATTTCATGATCAAAACAAAAACACTGACTTGCAATTTGAGTCTTAACGTCCTGTAGCCCAGAGAATACAATGGTTTAATATTCTGTACTGATAGAAAAGTGTTGAGTGTCATAGAAAAAAACCCTATATTTTTGCTATTTTAGTTGAAAGCTTGTATTTTTCAAATATTACCACTGCTTTTCAGTAGAATCTCTACTTAATTAACCATTTCTTTCTAGCTCTCTGTGCCCTTATTCCCAGAGCTCTTCCTCTTGCTAGCTATATTGCTGGGATCCTACCAAGCCTGTAACAGCTGATCTGGTTCACAATGAATTTCAGATGAACCATTATAAAAATCCTGCAGGGTTTCTACAAAGGTCATTACAATGTACACAAATGTACATTCATTTATATGCTTTCATCATGCAAGATAAACAATGCAAATTAATGATTAAAAACTGTTCTTGTAAACCTGGGTATTATACACACACACACACACACACACACACAAACACACACACCAGAGGAGACTTTTACATGAATCTGATCATGCTAGTCAGTCAGTGACTTCATTATGCAGGGAAACACAAGCTGGAATACTCAGATTTTTCAGTCCAGTCTACAGTTTCACATATAGTGCCATTTGCATGCGTTCAGTTTCACCAGGTTAAGTCCACTCCCAGGTACATCTGTTGTCTGCAAACAGCATTCAATGGAGTTACCTATATAAATGAAAAAAAATCAAATTTCGAATTTGTGATACAGTGCTGTTTGGTCATAAAAAAACCCCAAGCACAGGAGCATGTAAATTCCAACTATTGCTACCAGATAGATTAGAAAGGATGCTTACGAACAAGATTCTAGTTTTAGCAATTCATAAATATATTAAAATGTCAAACATTTTTGTCCCTTCATTGAAGCTATTCTACCAAAGGACATTCTGGATCCACTGTCCAGGGTGCCTCCCTAGCACAGCTAATGCTCTTTGCAAGCTACATTATGAGTATTCTGTCATAGGCCTGATATTTGCTTTGTATTTATTGAACACTGTTGTTACTAAGAGCTAAAGCACACGCTTTCTGTGGTTTAAGGGTGCACAGACTGAGTGGGGGGGACAGGTGGTAACCCGAGGACCCTGAGGAATCAGAAGGCAGCTGTTATTCCCTCCCCTGCCACACTCCATATAACAAGGAGACTGGAAGTCCAAGGGGAGGGACTCTTCCTTCCTGGGCTCTGGCAGCTGCGAGGGCATCTCAGCAGGGCTGGGCATGACTCCACACATGATGTGCAATCCCTTGCCATCCCAGAGAGGGTTTGGTATAGAGTTCTGTATCCTTCTGCCCTTAATGTTCCTTTTTCTGTTTTCTCCTGTTATTCGTTAAATTTATTAGAGTTTTAATTTCCAAGCTTGGGTGAGGCATTTTTATTTTTCCTTATTCCCCTTTTTACCATCCCCTGGGAGGCAGTGGGGAAGGGGGCTAATGCTGCTCTGTTTTTCATGTGGGATTGACTTGAGCCTTAAACAGAGACATTACTTCAATAGTCCTGGTTTTTATTCCTCATTCTGAACTGTTACATTAGACTTCATCATCTAGTACGCTTAAATTAGTGTTAAATCAGTAGCTTCACTACTTAGCATATGCTATTTTGAGTGTTATTAAATGCACTGTTACCTTCTCCTCCTCCCTAGAAAACTACCTCAAGATCCTTTCCAAATTCTTTAAAAAAATAATCTCTAAACTTTGTTGTTACAAAAATATACATTTGTCTATTTTCTCTTCCTCTTCAGAGTAACAGTAGTTTACACATGCACAAAGACTTTAACGACTTAAATCCTTCACAAAAATGTACAAAGCTTTCATGCATCTCCAACATAATTTAGTACATGGAATGCCCACTCAGCTGTAGCTCCCTCAACTCCTAGGTAGTCAAGATAATTAAAGAAACAATTTAAATAACGCCACCATTAATCACAAGTAGCATTCTTTGCAATGACTGGATTCTTTGCCGTTGCCTGGATAACACAGGTAAATATTTCACTGTATCAGGTTGTATGTCTTTGCAGGCTTGTAATTGAAGTGGCTTGGAAGTTTTAATATTTTAGAGTGGCACAAATGAGTCATGGTCTTGACTGCCTCTGCTAAGCATGAATTATGTACCTTGTTTTAACAGAAGTCTAATACAGAACTATAGCAGAGATCCTGTACCCTGTGTCAACCCTACTACAGCATTAACAGGAGTTGTCCTACATTGATGGAAACTTTTGTTTACATTGTTTACAAATTCAATTCCTCTGAATCCCATCTAGACTGTCAAGTAACCAAATCACTGTCAAACAAGTTAGGTCTTGGACAGCACAGCTGTAGACTGCTTCTTCTTGCTGGACAAGGCCCTTTCCATCTCTGTTCTGTAATTTCAGCTGTCAATTTTTCATTACCAACACCATAACTAGTACTGAGAACAGGTACAAATGAATCAGTGCTCAAACAGCACAACTGCTGTGACTAACCCAGGCTCTATAGCTTCTTTAGAAAACTGGTGAGAGTCTTTCCTTGAAGGTAAAGGACAAAATGAGTTATGTTTTTATTCCCCATGATCTCAATATTTAAAAACTCTAGTTTACTGAATATGTAACATTAGTTGCAATCATTTCTATGAACACAATCAGAGGGCGTTGGATTTTTCTCTTCCAAAAGGTTGAGATGAGGAAATAAAAGAGGTGGTAATTACAGTGATACATTTTTAAATTGCTAACTTGCAATCTATTTTTGTCAGCTTTCAAGTCTCACACAAGTGCTTCCCATCTCCTGCCTGCGCTTTCTTTTCTACAGGTTTGAGTGGAAGACACTTGGCTTGTAAAACTAAGTTCCTATTCTGCTATCCTTTTACTCCTCAAATGGCCAAATATATCGGGCTCAGACGAGTAAGAGTAGTCATTTGAAGGCCAAATCAAAGCTAACTGAATTTTCTAAGGATATTCTCAGAAGGACAGATTTTACTGAAAGCTTGTTTCTTGGTATTTAATTTTTTTTTAAGCCACAGTTCCTGAAGTCAAGTACTAAAAATAAAAATAAGGAATGAAGATTATGCAAAACATGATTTGTGGCTATCATGATTGTGGAGAAGCAGTTTAAATCTCTTGAGCTTTTACTTTCAAGTGGCATTTTTAAAATTTATTCAGGCTGCACAGCCAAGTATTTGAGGTAGCCAATGCCAACTTCTCCCTAGGCTGCCTTGGAGCTGCTGGAAGCAGTCTAAGATTTACAGCAGGAAGAGGGTGTCAAGCTCCTGGCAGCTTTTCATATTAAATAATAGTCTCATCGGCACCAGCTGAAGATAAGTGGTCAGTCATAGGTGAGAGCTCATGAATCAGAAAAATGACTTTACATCATAGGTAAACGTGTCTGACTTGGTTTTAGATTATTAGCCTGTAAATGTTGTTATTAGCCATGACTATAAGGGCAGTGCCCAGAAGACACAAAGCCCCAGAGGAGCAGAAAGGCACATTTCAGGTGATTAGGCAGGCATCACAGAGGGCTCTCCCATCTGTCTTGTCAATATGTTTATACTACAGAATGGGCTTCACTGAAAACAAATTTTAAAAAGTTACCATATCCCTCTTGCTAAGCTGTTTTCTGGTGAGGTACTGTTTACATATATACATACATATATTTGGTGAATCATCAACATTCCCATCTGCCAATAAGTACACTCATATCATTAAAGTACAGACCTAAACATGAATATCTGATCTACGACACTATTTTGTTAGGAAAGGCTTTCATTAAAACCAAACTAAAAAACAGTGGGTTAGAGTTTGATTCATCAGCATGGCAGATTAAATTTTTATTTTTTTTCTCAAAAGTGTTACTGCCATGCAAGTTATCCGCTGGTTTTTGTTATCTTGCCAAGGTGAACTAGTGCAGGTATTGCAGCACACTTAGTAGTCATGGGTTGGGACCTCCTTTTTCCTATAAAAAAGGAAATATCACTCCCCAAAACAGCACAATATTTAGTATTTCCATAGGACCAAATAATTTTAAAAACTCTGAGTAACAAAGTGTAAGGAAATAGGGGATTTTTTTTGTGTGTTTTGTGTTGTTTTGGTTTTCTTTGTTTGTTTTTGTTTGGGGGGCGGTTTTGGTTGGGGTATTTATTTATTTTTATTATTCTTTGTTTTGTTTAAGTGGGAAACCCAACACACAATAACAAAGTGCTTTTCTTAGGGTCAGGCCGAAATATCAGGAAGATAACTAAATCTATTGTTACACTTCATCCCCACCCTCTCCCACCCCCCTGCCAGAATAAAAATCAGAGTATATTTTTGGTCTTAACCTAGTATACACATGCTAGGAGAAATACAAATCTCTCTAGGGGATCCATCATGTGGGTTGTACTACCCAGATGCACTCAGAATTAATCCTCTCAGAAATTCCTATCCAACTCACTAAGACTTTGTCCACACTGACATGCAAACCCTTACAACAGGCAAAGTTCTGCACCTCCCTCAGAGGACACAGAAGACTCTCAAGTAAATCTTTTCCTCTGCAAGGCTGAAAATGCACACCAGTTCTTTACTGCTGACATATAGAGACACAAAAAAACCCCAACCCAAAACTATCAGAGTCTGTACACTGCAGACAGGAACAGTTCACGGTGTTTAGGAAAAAAAGTGTCAGGGTGACAGCTTCACTAAATGAGTTATAACAAATAGCATAATTAATTACAATAGCTTTTGTTCCTCATGCAATGAGGGAAAGAGCCCTTCTGAAGAGGTCACACAACATTTTTTATTAATTATTACAGCTCCTGGAATTTCCTATCTGTCTGAAGCAGGTGACTAGCTCCAAGAGTTCTGCGTCCATGTTGCTTTTCCACTTGATTAAAGTGGACAATGATCTAGTTGGAACATTGTCATTTGCATAGACCAACTTCTGCAAACATGTACCCATGAAACTAGTACTAGTATTTAATATAAAGTGATAAAAGCCTGGCTTTAGCCAGAGCTTCAAAGTGTTTATGTAGGAATAACAGAAGTATAACAAAAAAGGCAAAATCAGAACCTTGACATTCACACACTTCAGGAGTTTGTGAAAGAAGGCGAGTCGTACAGCTGTCATTGCTCACAACTGTTAACTACTGCCTGTGTGTGTTGCTGGCAAATCAGGACATACTCACACACACCTCACCCACTGCAGGGCAAAGACTGATGACTCACTGCAGGCTTGGCCTCATCCACTGCTCCACCAGGGTATTTCTTCCCTTCTGCCGCCTCACTCGTGGGTGGTGACTCACAGCAAATGGGAAGGCCAGACAGCTGCCTGATAACTACTGCAGTGATCTCTGCCCTCTCAAACTGGTCATGCAGAAATGCCATAGTTCAGATGTACGTGAACAGATTGTTCCCTCCAGACTTGTGTTAAATACAGAAGTACACCACAGATGCATGGTCAGTCACTCCAACAGTTGATTATTACCTCTAGGATATACCCCACATCTTCCCCACCACCTTCCTTGTACTGACTCTGTTGATCAAGTTGCTGCCCAGTCAGGCAAGGACAGACCTGCTGATTCAGCTGAAAAAGCACTGTAGCAAAATGAAACTTTTAACTGGATAAACTTGTGATCTGAGGCAAAGGGCAAGGCAGGAACAAGCAGCACAGCGAGCCCTTCAGCAGCATCATGCACCTAGACTGTGTTAAGTGAAGCATGAAACTGTACCCTGAAGATTCACCCATCATCTTTGGCATCCACATACCATTTGGTTTATATTTATCACAGTCTCTTCTAGTTCTTCAGTTTTGCCATGTAGTTAGAAGCTATGCGTGTGACTCATGGACAGCTATTAATTTCAAATTAACCACATTCATAGATTCAGTACTTCTGGTAAGCAGGTTAAGTGATCTATAATATGGACTGCCAGCAAGTCATATACTTAAAACTGTAGAGCAAAGGTATTTTAATCAACCAACGCACACAAGTTGATTTTATCTTTGGAGCTTTGTAGTCACTGCTAATAACCATTAAAAACTCCAAACAACTGTTTTTATTAATCAGTTTTAAAACTGATTAAACTCAAATCTGAGGGAAAGAACAAGGGATGATTTTTAAGGCTGTGAAGTTGTCTATGGCCTGTGTTCTCTCTCTACACAATAGAAAAGCAGCAGCATCTCCTTGACTGCTCTACTAGGTCACTGGTTCAGCACTAGCAAAAAGAAAACTCAGCTTTTCACTACAGTTAAGTTTCCAGTAGACTAAAGAGTTTAAGATATTGCCATGGGCTCTTTCTAGCCTGAGAAGGACTTTACTTTTCCTGGGCAAGAGGTAAAGACTTTATTCTAAAAACAAATGAGAATACCAAGAATGTGCTTCCTATTTCTCAGCACTGTGATGAAAATCAGCAGAGTAGGGCAACTTTCTCAAGTGTGCAGAAAACAACTGGGATGACTGCTCACTGAAATACATGTAATGTGTGATTTCAATAGCGAGTTTGAGCAGCTGCTCTTTGTCAGAGAGCTGTCCCTTGAAGTAGAAAGAAGTCAGGAGCTATCTAGTGTCACCACTAAGGCTTGTTTCCTGGTAACGCAGAACAGCACATGGCTTAAAAATTCACGTGGGGAGAAAGTAGCTGCAACACTGCATAATATATCTTGTAAGAAAAGCAATGGCAACACTTGATTTTCCCTTGCTTTCAAGAAGTGCTTTTGTCTCCATCACTCTCTGCTTTGGAGATTAATAGGCCAAGGTTCTGGATAAGCCTCCTTTTGCTTAGCATCTAAGGTTCTGTCCTTGGAGGCATCTATGTGAGTGAAGCAAGAGCAGCTCCAATAGTGCTGGACGCTGGATTACAGTAGTCAAGCAGAGAGAACGACCATTTCTTAGGTGCTACTCAACTCAGAACTGCTTTGTGAGCTGGCAGGACTCCTAGGTCATCGTGTGTGTCTGTCCCCCACCTTTATCCCCGCTCCCCCCTTTGCTTTGGACAATGCAGATACCAGACTACACCTGCACTGCCACAAAAGGAACAGCCTGTTTTGAGAAGATGCTGCTAAGAAATAAAAGGTCACATGTGTAAATACGCTGACCAAGGAGACAGCAAAGCACTGCAGGCCATCAGAAGATGACAGACAGAAAAGTAATATAGCTACTTTGAAGGCAAGATGCTTCCATGCTGCATTGTACGGGATCTCTCTTGCCCTATATAGATACACACACAGGTTGAACATAATTCAAAAGAGGTTTTAGGAATGCAATATAATTAAAATACTATCAATTCCTCCAATAATTTTCTTCTTTTTTTTTAAAGTAGTGACATCACTAGAGAAAATAATTTTAAAAGGTTATGCATATGCTTCCTGTCCAATTGTACAGTTTCACAGGATTTAAGTCAAAGATACACAGAGATCCACTGTCAAATACAAAAACCTTAGTTAAATTAATGCATTTCAGTCCTTAGGTACTAAGTAAGATAATATCCAAGGTAACAAAAATAGCAAGAAAGGGAAGCCTGAGATGCCATGAATGCTCATGATGAGTGTAACTTCATTGAATCACTTATGAAACACAAATGACCTTAGCAGGAGATTACACTCTAAATTCCAGAGGGAGGCAGAATGTGACAGGGGAAATTCCTTCCCAACCCCTTGTTGAGTTCCACATTGCCTTAAGCAAAAGATCAGAGAGGAATCTAGAAGTGACACTTTCTGGTATGTCTGAGCACAGGTTCACAAGAATGCGAGTAGCAAGTACGCCTGAGAGGAACCGGCAACATCATCCACAGAGAAGTCAGCTTAAATTCTACTGCCTAAGCACCAATTACTATTGGCTTAAAGCAGAACTGCAACTACTATGAATACCTCCAGTCATCTTAATTCCATCACCCCAGCCCAAGAATTTATCAAACCTAGAGGAAAATACCTCTTCAGCATTAAGAATAGACCATGATGTAGGTGCCTCCATGAGACGTTTTGTTACTCGAATTCTTGGCAGCAGCCTCAAAACCAATGTCTAGCCACTGAATATTTTCTTTCTTTTGCTAGCAAGTGAAAAAGACCTGAAATGTCTTCCATTATCAGTGTACAGTTATGCATAGTGATCAAGTTACTGCTTTTTTTTTTCTATTGAGAAACACTAAGGAGATTTAACTCAGGTTCATATCATAAAATAACTTTCCAGATTCTTTGTTGCACATCAAGCATGGGCACCAGAAACAAAATGCAGGATCCAAGCAAGATAACCTCCCTGCTTCTATTAATAATCAAGGATCACATTCACTGCCGATAGTTCCAACAGCAGCTTTCTGTAACTGCTGTAAGTGTAACACCCTTCCTCGCTCCTCTTTGGGTATTTAGAATCATTATTTCTATAAAAATCTTGGTTCCTTTTCCCAAAGCATAATTCACCATGTATTAGGAATAAAAATACATCATGTTTGAAAACTAATAAACACCCAAAGAATAACTTCACTACAAACCCCACATAATGTAAAACACTGCGCTTATGTAAAAGCACAATTCAGTAACAGGTCCAGAGTCTTTCCTCATCAGTACACACATATAACTAACCTGCAAATGAGCCAGCACGAGAAATCCTTCAGAACTTGTTAGAAATTCAGATACTTGCAGAGCAAGCCACCTTCCCATATAAGCTCCTTTCCAATAAATATTGCTTGCCATTTTCCAGAAGACATTTACCCTCACCACACAATCTCCCGTACCTAGCATCCGGATTTTCAGACTTCAGGTATTATTTGCCTGGCTCCAAAATTGATACAAATTCCTGCAGTTCTAGAGGCCTCTCAGATCATGTGGACAAACTTCTTTGGAGGGAGAACAACTTTTTTGGCAGGGTTAATCTTACTGGCTCGTACACCATTAAGCTTCAGGGCAGGTCAGGGCTCGCCCTGGCTAATTTTTTTTCTACTAGGCTTCTCATAGGTTTAGCTGTGCACTTGTGAACATCCTATGACTTAGGAGAGAAGGCTGCTCCCCACTGTGGAAATTCTGTTTCATTTTTTAAGTTGTTTTGGAATGTTGCTATCACAGGTTTCCAGCAACATAGTGGTCAATAAAAGAGCAAGAAACACATTGGCCATGCAGGATAAAAAACAAGCAAACAAACCAAGAAACCCCCCAGAAAACAAAAAAACCCAAAACTGTTTGATTTGGGTTGTTTTTTTTTTGTATTACAATAAGGAGAGTTTTGTAGTTAAGGCACTGATCTACAACTTCAGTAAAAAAACTCAGTGAACCACAAACAGTTCAGATCTACAATCTGAAAGACTGCGTACACAACACTAGGTGAATCATCTCTTTCTGGATCTTAAAACTATTCATAGCTATAGGTATACATATGCATGCATACCTCACTGTATGCATGCACACACACACAGAAAACTAAGTGTATAACCACAGAAGTGGGGACAGAAACCACCACTTTCCACAAGCTAGCTTGAAGGGCAGTGGTAGTTTCTATCTCCTGCACAATGTAAGATTTGGGAAAAGGATGCTGGTGAAATTTTCACCTATTTTTTAAGTCTTCTATTTCCATCTTGCATCCCAATTATCTTTTCTGACCAAGATATTATGAAATCTACCATGATAATATTTTTTTTTTTTTTTTTTAGTCTCAAGCCAACAGGAAGGAAGTAGATTTCTTAAGCAACTACTACAGGAAAACACAGTGAAAACAGCTCTTCATCCAGCTATGCCAAAGAAACCTAGGCTTATAACAATTCATATTCTCTGCACATAATGCAAGCAGAATCTGCAAGCTTTTGTCAGTTTTGACATTGAAATCAACTTGAAGAAATAACAGTATCCTAGGAATTTACTGAGAAAACAGTGGAAAATTCTGCTCCAATGAAAGGGATTAAACCATTTACAAAGTGAAGTTCGGAAGCAGTGCCATCCTTCCTCCTCCCCATTCAAGCGGGTCCTACTTTCCTACAGAATGATAAACTGAGATTATTTATGAGGAACAGGTGAAGGACATTATATGATCTATTGCCTGGAAGTTCAGACACAGGCAGAATTCAGCCTTTTATGCCTCAAAGGAAACATGAAAACTATGTGTGAAGCAGCATATTTCCAGAAATTATTCTGAATCTATTTCTAGTATTGGCAAAATTCTCCTTCAAGTTATCCTGTAAAAGTAACAATTAAGATTACTAAATTGGTCAAGGAGTACACAAGATTTAAAAAGGAGTTTTATATACCAAAGCTTTGTAAAAACAAAAGCAATTAAAACAAATGACAACTTGAAAGTTAACTTCTCTTTTAAAAGAACAAACCAAAAAAAAAAAAACCACAAACAAACAAAAAACCCCAAAACCCAAACAAACAAACAAAAAACCAAAGCCTTCCAAAATACAGATACAAGAAGATAAAAAACCAACATAGCAATCTTTTCTACATCATCTGAGAAACAGTTATTGTTCCCACCTGTAAAATTCTGACTCTTGTAAGACTCCCTGGACAGCAATACCTCACATAGTCTCCTCCCTCTACAATGACTGGGGTATGAGAAGTGAGCCACAAATTTTTTTTTTGTTTCTTTCAGAGGCATGCATTAAGTAGGGCTGATGAATTGTAATAATACACATACACCAGCCAACTACTGGAAGTTGGTATTAAAAAGTTGGAAAAAAAAATAAATCTCTGGATATTCCTGCCAATTCCTTCACATTAAAAGACACAGACTTGGTATTACACTGGGTCCTGTGTAACTAGTCAAAGTGTTTACCAATGTCCTGTAAGCCTAACATTAGAGCCTATGTGCTTCCAAAAAAGTATAGGAAGTACTAGTCAAAAAGCAGTTAGTGTCCCCTGCCATCAAAATTTGTGGGGCCTGCTGCAACATGTTTGTAAACACAAGTGAAGAGATCAGGTAGAAGTTCTTATATCAAAAACACAACTCCAAATTTGAACAGAGTTGCCTCTGCTGAATCAAGTTCAAATTTACCCCAGGTAATTTCAAAAGCAACAACGTGGCATCTGAGGCTTTCTAGGAGAAGCTTAAAACGGTTGGTCTTTCAAAAGAAAAGTGTCCAAGAAAAACGGTAATACCGTTGACTGAGGTAGAGTCATTTCTGGGAATTAAAACCGTGAGTATGCTGTTCTTTGCTGTTGCTGCTGTGGTGGTGGCTGTCCTTGCTGTTGCTGAAGACGAACCTGCTGGGAGTAGGGATCCTCAAGAGATTTAACAAAAATTGTTGTTTTAGGCCCAGTTTTCCAGACAACACCGTTTGAATCTATCACGGAGGACTCTACCGTGATGTTGTGGGTGCCAAGTATCACAAAGTTTAACAGAAACTGAGTGCTGAAGTAGTCGTTGTGTGGTTCCACCCTCTGCTCCATTTCATTGGTCATGTTGTCAATAGGAATCTGAGAACACACGGAAGGTTAAAAATGCCATTTGATATAAACCTGTTAAAATAAGTTTCCACTCTCCCTTTGAAGGAGAGGAAAAGAAAAATCTTTGTCCTCTCTTTCCTTAAGCCAGTGCATGTGCATGTTTGAGCCAACCTGACACGCTTTTTCATCAATTAATGAGTTATTTTTATATTTATTCACAGAAGCAAGGTAGCTAACAAGTCTTTTTCTCCCTGAGGTTCTGGTTTTCCACCGAGTAATGAGTCATATAAACATTACGCACTTCCTAGTCCTGTTCCTCTTCTAGAAACAACTGATTGTATTTCCATCACCCCCCTTCCCCCCAACAACAACCACCACTAAAAATATACACCAAAAAAAAAAAATCAAACCCACCCAAGCAGATCTTTCACTAAATGTCACACATTAGCAGAACCTGAACTTCAGGCATTCCATCTTTGATAACACTGTTGACTTCCATTTAATATCTATTCTTGTCAGGTGTTATTTAATCTGGACAGCCTGTCCTCCTGATTTCCATTAAAAAACCCACAAAACCCAAAATCAACACAAACAAACAGAACCCACAAAAACCCCACACCTTAAAACAGAAATAAAGAAGTTCTAGAGACTATGTGGCAGAGAATAATCTACTCCTACCTTTTTTTCCCCTTGTGGAATTTCATATGATATATACCTAGGTTGAATTTTCCTGATTTCAAGCAGATGCCTAATGATTTGCTCTGAACATCACAAAGCCTCTTCTGTTTGGAAGAAAAGCTGTTACTTAAAACGTATCAGCATACAGCAGACTTCAAAATCCCAGATCCCATCCATGCACCATGCCTGGCTCTGGCCAGTGCTTGAATGTCAACTGTCAAGAGTGAGAAGATTACAGAACCACTTATTTCAACCTGAAGATTCTGCTAACTGGAGCCAAGCTAAAAAGCAGCAAAATACAGCAAGAAAGCCTAAGACTCTTCCTGGTTCTATTCTATTCTTACCTTATAGTCTTGTCCAGATTTGCTCTGCAGCACTGAAGAAACATTTAGACACACAGATTGGACTTTACGGAAAAGGCCTGGTTTAGATCCATGCTGAACCACTCCTTCCACCTTTAGGGCCAACTGCTGATTGTTCTGTACAGCAATAGGTTCTGCTGGGTTCCTTGGAGATGGAGATAGAGCAAGCTGAAAGACCAGAAAACAGATCAAAATGTAATTTTATGCCTCCAGAAGAGCAAACACTTCAAGAATGAAACAACATCTTGCTGAAAAAATTTCTGAGGAAGGGTTTAGTATGAAACTAGCAAAGGGAAACAAAGAACTTATATCCGAGACTCTTTACTATAATAATTAATAAGCATCATCAGCAAGACCAGGTGTGGCCTTTTTACCAGCTTCATTAATTGCACTTCTTCAAAAGAAGCAGAAAAATCTTTGACCAAATAGCCACACGTAAGTATATTAAGCTGAACAAAGTAAAATGCAGTAAGTAGTGAAAGCTTTAAGTTTGTTTTGTTTTGGTTTTTTTTTACTTTTCCCAGTAAAAAGCAGCACTTTAGCAAAAAAAAATATGACCACTGAAGGTCACATATAGCCATTCTTGCTCCGTTGATAAATACTGCTGCTTTCTTACAAGATAGTAAATGTCACTTTTTAAAGCAAAGACAATACACATTTATAAATGCTGTCTTTGCATGACTAGAACATTATTTAACTTTGCAGATTCAGAATCAACAAAAAATTCCAGTTAAATTTTATCTTTAAGGCTTTGCAATCAAAGAACTGGATGCTACCTGCCTAAGTCAAAGCCTAGTGGTTCTTAATGATTATATGTACATATTATTCAAGTTATTAACAAATAAACCCAAATGCTATTTACAGTGAAGTATCTTCATTAAAAATGCTGAATCTCTGTGCTTTCAGTAAGGCTTCTCTCATGAAGTAAAGACTCTATAAAGAGCAATTTGCCACATTTGAGCAGTACATACCTTAATACTTGTAGACTGCAGCTTTTGAAAAAAGTACCTTTGAAATGAAAGGGGTACTTTCAACAAGGCAATAACAGCATTGCACAGACAAGCTGTATGCTGTAAGAAACAGAAGCAAAACAACTGAGAGAAAAATACATCATTCATAGTATAGGAAAGAGACATGCACTTGAGGTACTGAAACTGCAGTAGCTTCCAGAAATATACTAATACAGTAAGATAACAACCACTATGATGACAGTGACTACCTTCAGACCGTTTCTGTTCTGCCCCTTATGAAGAAGATATTCTGCTTTGAAAAGAGCAAAGAGGCCAAGAAAGGGAAAATGCAGATCATTTCAGTCCTAGTCTTAAGAGTCAAAGTGGGATCTGCTTGAAACACTCATGCAAAAACAAACCTCACACACAAACTCTCAAATAAGTAACAATTCCCCCCCCAAGCAAGCAAGACAGACATCTACCAAAACTCCATGTGGTGCAACAATTAACTTTTAAGCCTCTTGTCCACTCTTCCTTCCCCACTACACTATACTGTCCTTCTGGCTCAGATGAGCCAAAGCAGTCCTACGGAAGTCACAAAGTCACACTGATATGGGGCTAGCAGGACTCAAGTTTACAGGGTTTACCTTTGCTGCATTTTACACAACTCATTCTTCTGTTCTATTTGGCATCAGTAAGGACTACTGAATTTAGAAACAAGGCAAACAGATGCCAGCCAGGATAAATGAACTACCTTCTTCCTGTTAACACTTCAGCTTTATGGTGTTCACTAACAGTAAAAGACAAAACCATACTAGCCCTGTAAAGGAGGACGTTATCAGCTCACTGTTTGCATTCAGCACACTTTACATTCTGTTCCCTGATGACCTGCATTGATAAGAGAAACGCTATACTCACAAAACACAGTATTAACTGCCAACAGCTCAGTGACCAAAGCTAGGCTAGTGCTGGACCCTCCAGCACTTCGTGTGGTAGGGGACAAATGCCTTTATGACAACAGAATGAACAAAGCGAATACACTTCAGTATTTGGATGAGTGTGGAGAAAGATCTGGCAAAGAGCTGACGCTCCTTTTAGGTAGCTTAACAGCATCTTAGTATCACAAACATTAAAATGTTTTTAACCAGACCAGTAAGGTTACAGATGTCTTAGGAAAAGCTTTTTTGAAGTATCTTTTAAGTTTTGAGTCTCTGTAGAGACTATTTATGCCAATAAGAGGTTATGTTAATTGAGTGTGCTCTTCAGCTTCCTGACCACCACAGATATATGGAGTTGTTGAATGTTTGGAACCTCTGCCTACACAGTATATATACACATTTTAAAATGTTACTTGCCAAGTAAGACACTGGAGCATACTTCCTGTTGAGGGATTCCACTTCTTCCAGTACATGATTAAATACAGACATCATTCTTCTTTCATATTCACTCTCAACATGTGCTGTTCCATTAGAGCTATATTCCTGGAAACTGAAAAAAATAAAAAACCCCTTTTCATTCTGTGTAACGTACCTTCCCCATCATAGTCCGTGAGGCTCACTCCCAAACAGGCCCAACAAGACCATCCTGTTACAACTCTAAACCCATTAAGAAGTAACTATGTCTTTCAAACTGTTTAATGTTTTTTCCACTATAAACTTGCCCTTGACCTTTAAACCCTTTCCTAACTACAGCTTATCCACCACTTTGTTCCCACCCTCTCTCACTTGAAGCAGTTACAAGTCTATCAGACTCAGCATGCTTAGTTCCTCTAGTTTTTATTTAGGCCTGCAGTGTTTATAAAGTTTATGAAAAGTCTCACAACACAAGGAAAGGAAAGAATGCCACAGTTAAGACTAAATCTGAAAGTTAATAATATCATGCTTTGATTACAATTCCATCTCCTAGACACCTCATGTTCTGAGGTCCACGGCTTCATACGTTTTACAAGTGTGATTATTACATCTTTTAAGCAATGCTTAATTCATGAGTAGGACAGTCACTTAAGAAGTTAACTTTTATTTCCAGTTATAAAATCACACATTTAAAAAGATGTTTATCCGTATTATCTTCCATTTAATCTCAGCCTGGGACTTTTAAAGAGTGACTCAATTCATATGTACTTTGACATGATTTCCTAGTGGGTGTAAGTTCACTGTAAAAAAGAGCCAGAGGCGATAGATTTACACTAGAAGTTTAAACTAATTCAGCACATACGTTTTTCAGGATTCTGAAGGGAACTAATGTGTGCTTACAAGTGCAAACAGTAGGTATGGAAGCTAACACAGAATGATACAAGTTAAAATGGGTGACTGAAGAAGAGATTAAAAGCTGTTTCTTATTTTAATGCAAGTCTGTATTTCAGACAAGTCCAGTATAGTGCTCTCAAGAGCAAAATCAGTACAAAATGCAGAACACAGTACCTAGGCTACCAGATACAGCACAGCAGCAGGTCCTCAAGCTTGCTCAGAGTAGAAGTGTCTACTGAGAAACTTTCTAAACATTCTTTAAATTCCAAGGCTTAAAGCCCCAAGGATTTAGAAATAAATAACAAAGGAGTAGAAAGTTAACTATCAAACCTACCTTGCAGATTCTGGATCTAAAATCAGAGCTTCTATTGCATGTGAAATCAACAGGCAGCTTTGCTGTTGTCTGACAGTAATACTAAGGAGTTAAAAGACTTATAAAGTTGTCACCTAAAACATGAAATACAGTATATTTACTGGCACCTTTCCTTATTTCTCTAGCTTGTGAACTAATCCTACAGTCATTAATCCTTTAGTAAACACAGAATAAGAACTATGAAAATCCCAAGTTTTATGCTGTTGCAATTTTTGTGTCATAACTTGTTCACAAAGTAATTCCAAACGATAGTATGGCAACGTTTATTTCCAAAGAGATTTTAAGCAATAGGTACCTACTTTTTATGTTACTAACTACTTCAAACTGACTTTGTGCTCGTGTTCATAGAAAAGAGAATTGTTAAGCATCATGCTGTCCACGTGAGAAGGAAGGTACACAAATTCTAAGATTTTTAAAGGATACAGTTCTACATTCCTTAGAGTTGCTGAGTCTGCATCAAAAGATGACTGATACAGATCTCCATACCGGGTAGCCAGGTTTCGGAATTCCTCCATTGAGTGTTTCATCTACAGAAACAGTGTTACTAGTCAAAAAAGCAAATGATACAAAAAAACCAAAACAAAACTAAAACCTCACACATCCAGAAAACTACTACACTGTAACATACAACACTGATGGAATGAGACAACATACTCCAGCAAAATATATGAAGTTCTTGTTTCTTCACACAGATAAAAGTCACCAAAGTGACATACTATTATCCATGCATTAAACAGGTATTTTACCTCTAACACAGCACCAAGATACTCTCCTTAGGTTAAAAATAAAGCAAAACAAAAAAAACACTATGAACCTCCTTCATTCCTTGCTGGTAAATGAAACTACACTGGCTTTCAAAGACTAACCACTGATTCCTTTCTGCAGACTACACACATTTTGGAAACAGACTGTCTTGCTGCTCTGTACAGTATCAAGTCAGTTGCCACCACACAAAAGGAGGTGCAGCACAGTCCTAAAGTATATAGTCTAATCATGGTATCTGAGGTGTTTCAAAAAAAGGTGTGAAAGGTCTTGCTGCAAGCTTGAGAGTAGAGTGGCTTACTACATGCATATCCTTGGAAGCCGTGCACATGAAGGTATGAGAAAACTTAGACAGACTCAACTTCTAAATATGGCCTGCTACAGGCAGACACTTTTATAGCTACATGTGAAAACCAAGGCCCATTATTTAGCAAAACTCTTCACTACCACTTTTCATTTATTTCATGAGGCATATTTACTGAGAAATTAATACCAGAGTCAAACTTAACTGCACAAGAGTGGAACACAAACACGTGCCTGGTTAGAGATGCGTCCACACCTTTGGAGATCATTTCCTGATGTCATAGCAATCGTTGTGGCAATAGCTGGTGGTGGACTTGTTTTTAGGCTATTGCAGGTACAAATAAGTTGAGAGAAAGCTTGCAGAAGGTCAATCCTGAGTTTCACAAATCCACACTGAAAGCTCAGAGGATTAAGTGGTGTACTAGCAGCCTGAAACACAGTAATGGGAATGTTGGCAACCTAGGTCAAAAGCAAACATAACAAAATAACTTTGCAATGTCACTGAACCATCTCATCAGAGAAGTGAACCCTTAGTTCAATCCTAAAACCTGCTTTTTAAAAACACATTTAACAGATTCGTTCAATTTAAATCATACTCAATACAAAGGACACAGAAATTAGGTAATTACCAAGTTGTATTTCAAGCATATCACCCTTGTAACAAATGTGACAGACTGTTACAGTGCTATTAGGGCACCTATTTCCTCTTTTTCCAAGGTCAAGCCATTAGGCTTCAAATGACATTAGTCCAGACAATCCTTACCATAAGGGAGCACACTGAATTGGAGGGCAAACAGAAACAGAAGACTGAAAGAGATTCTTTACATCAGCCAGAAGAGAAAGATTTTGCTATAGTTACCTGCAGCAAGAGGAAGGGACAGGAATATTACAAGTGCACTGAACCCTGTGTTTGATGAAGGCAGAGACACAGTTCAGTGACAATTAAGAACAGTAAATAACAGAACTCCAAGAGAGTAGTCATGCTGCTATTTAAAAAATACAGTTCAATGAAACCTTACTGCCTAAGAGCTCATGTGACTTGTAGAAGCATTTGTGACATCTTAGGACACCCAAAAGGGGCTAAACTGCAGCACTCAAGATTTGATACTGCTTAAGTCAAACAATCACTGCTTATTTTCTTACACTGTTGGATTTTAAGAAGAGTGAACTTTTTTCTTGAGGAGGAAAAAAGCCATCTGCAAAACATCTCAGAGAATGGAATTATAGAATTATGTTAAATTTATGTATGCCTTCCTCGGTGCTTCTTAATCCTCAACAGACAAGGTCAAAAGCAAGAAGTTATAACCCATCCCAAAACTTTATTAAGAACCATTTGCCAGCAGGAAAGCACAAAATATCCCATCATCTGAGAACTGGTCCACTATTGATCAGTAAGGAAACATTAACCAACTGCAACCATTTAAACTATAGATCTAGATTTCAACCAAAGAAATAAAGACTATTTCATCACTTGAGCCGTTCTGCCCCTCTTATCTACCACTTTGTTTTCCCTTCTCCAAGGGCATAAAAATAAATCCCTTTTGAACAGAAACTGTTCAGTTTGTTCTGCAAGAGTGGTGTCAGAAAACCCTCTGTGGAAAAGATCTCACTGGCACTGTAATTGCTCTACAGAGACGACATGCTTTTATAGAGAGTAAAGTACCAGCACTTGTATCAGAAAATCCAGACATTTTTTAGTAATGTAAATTGGACTCAGTTCTTGTAAATGGGAATACAAGCTTGTCTCATTAATACTGCAATTTACCTTATCTGCTAACCATATAGCCATGGGCAATGAGCTACAATTATTTTTTGAAAATATAACAGAAAGAGTTCTTTGGCTCAACCAAGTTGTTCAAACACCACCACTTCTTATCAAACTATTTGGACTTAGTGCTACTTAATCAATGGTTATGTTGGTGCTTTGTTCAAGTTCTGTACCTTCTCTAGATGACCCGCAGTGAAAAATAATCACAACACTTCCAATGAGATGCACGTTCTGTGCCAGAAAGAGCAGATTCTGTTCAAAAAGCCTTTGCTAACTATATAAGCAAGTATAAAGCAAGACAGATGAAGACTGGCAGATACTCTCTATGACAAGTCCCTGCCCTCCCCCACCATGTCTCAGTCATAAAGTAATGGGACTTTTTCCTCAAGTGGACTAACTCACATAAAAGAACATTTTGCATTCAGCAATGCAAGACAGTTGCATGTATATCAAAAAGGAATTGAGAAATTTTCTGACAGGACCAGATGCAGTCTGACTGTTTCACCATTGCTAAAGCGGGCTGACTGAACATCTAAAACAGATTTACTGGCACAGTGTCTTCCAGCTGCAAAGTGGACAACTACAGAGAGTTCATCGCATGCACTAATGGTCTGCGGTACCAACAGTGCTGAGTCAGGCTCTATGCTGAAAGAGCAGCAACAGTGAAGCTGAGGTCAGAGGGAAGAGACAGCAAAAGTCTTCAGCAGTAAAACTACTGTATGCATTTTATGGTGCTTTGCACCCCTTGAGATGCTGAGTTCTGCAGAGGCAATCTGTGAGTGGCTCCTTTTACAACTGATACATTCAAGCATGGCTAGGAATTTGTCCAGAGCGATGCAACAAGTCAGCAACAATCAGCAATAAAACCCAATTTCCTCTTCTCTAGCTCTCTGAAACCTGTACTTACTCCTCTGGACCACAACCACCCACATGGAAGCTAATTTACCCAGAAAAGCACTATGTGCAACATGAAGGAAATGAAGTCAGAGGAGATGAGGGCAGGAATCCTTCAACAGGAAAAAAAAAAAAGAAAAAACCAAACCTCTAGGGAAAGACTAATTAAAATACTGCATCACAAAATTACCTATTTAATATAAGCAGGAAAATTTAACATCTAATTAGATGGGGTCCCCCCCACTCTGTGTCTTCCAGACATTAGAGAAATCTTGAAATGTTGAATTAAAAGCCTTATTCATACAGCCAACAAGTTAAAGACAAATACTTCGGGAATGATGGAGCTTTCTCTCAGAGGATAAAGGTGTAATATTCACATCCTTCCTGCTTATTCAGGATCAAGGTTATCAATAAACAGTAATATGTGATCTTTGTAGAACACTAATACCTGAATTGTTATGACACTGACAGTTCCAGTAACTGGGAAAAAAACAACAGCTTAATTCAAAAGACATACAGAAAACTGTATATAAAGATTTCTTCATGGAAGCTAAAGTACAAAAGAAAATATTGTGTGAAGCTGGATCATCTTTTGTTAAGAAGCAACTTCACAGTAAGAACTGAAGGTCCACGTTCATTGTTTGGGTTTGCTTTTTGTTGTTGGTTTTGGGGTTGGGGGGGGGGGCGGCGGAGGGAATGTTTGGCTGGTTATTTGGTTGGGTTTTTTTACATTCACAGACATCACACACAGCTTCTTGCTATTTCACCACTTCAGAGATGCAGAAAGTATTTGCATAAAAGCAGATACCATCTGAGTTCTGCTGATTTTATGAAATCAAATTGTCCTCCCTCATCTTACTAAATTGGTGTTGCCTTGTTCTTATAATGCCATAGGATCACATTGTCAAATACAAGGCATCATGAACTCAGCAGGACAGAGAAAGACCATTAAATCCTACTTCATATTGCAAGAAGATAGCAGACAAATTCCCAGGCTTGACTACCACACAGCATTTCTTCAGCCAAGCCAAAGAGTGGAAAATTTTAGGTACTGTAACTTTAAAAAAGATCTGTCACATATCATATGATTTGATCAAGGCAGGAAGTGAGGGGTGGGGGGAGAAGAAAAGGGAAGTGTAGTTAATCTAACTTAGCTGTGCTACAGGATCTTCTGTCTGAAGATGCAGTGTGCTCCAACTGGCTCCTCCCTGCAGTGCTCTCAAAAAGAGTCTGGTAGATGTTAGACATCTTTAAAAACTTTCCAGAAGTTTAATACCAGAAGCCAAACAGACCTGCTGCAATATACAGAAACATTCCTAAAGTAGATCTGTGCTAACCGTCAGTGACGCTATTCCTTTGTGATAGGATTTTAAAGCTTCAGCAATGCAAGAAAGCGCTGAGCTGTAGTTGTCCTCTTGCAAACCTGTCAGGCACTGTTCTGCATGGGAGAACTCCTTCAAGCTGTTCAGCCAGAAGTAGAAGTGTTCTGAAGCAACTTGAGTCAGCAGACTTTGATACAGTTCTCTGGCCATGTCATGGTTGCCCTGTAATGACAAGGATGTTTCTAGGAGGGGGACGTGAAAGAAGGTTGTGAGTTTCTACAAAACAAATACAAATAAGAGAACAGTAACATCTCCAGAACTACTCTTACTTGAAAAATAGAAATAGTGAAACTTCTTCCAGTCATTTGATCATGACAATCCTAACAATAAATAAGAGCAAAAATGCTTATTCATGGAAATATCAGCCTGTATAAAGCATAGTACTTCTTTACACAACATAATTCTACAAGATGAGAAGCAAATAGACATTTACCCCAGAATCTCGTAATAAGGTTTCTACGTAATTCTAACCCCAGCTGTAACTTTACTGAAGGGAAAAGGAAAACAGTATCTTTTTCTTCCTTTCTTCACATTGAAGCAGCACACATCAGGATGGCCCATACAACCTTGTAAAGGACAGCTGGACAGTGCAGATTAGGCATGTACACAAGAAAGTATCGGGTCATTGCTTCCTTCTCAAATACTTCAAAAAGACAAGTGAAAAAACATCCTGATAGGATGGCTATCCTAAATCAGCATTCCAGGGAACTAAGAGGTTTGTTTGTTTTTACTCTTTTTGCAGCCCCCATTCATTTCCTCCTCCCAAGTCCCACCATTTGCCTTACTTTCTTCTTTCAGTTCAAAGAAATCACTAGCATCCTTCCAAAACCATCAAAACATGTTCATCTAGCTATTTTCACTTACCATCCTGGAAGCCTGCCTGGCTATCCTGTAGGCTGTCCAGCCATTGGAGGAATTCTCAAGCTGCTGTTTGATAACAGTTTTGATTTCTGAAGATAAAGCTTTCTGACTGGAAACAAATATCACTGTGGCAAGAGAAACCTAATGAAGAGTGGAAGGGTGAGGAATAAGTTTATAGTTCAGAAGCTTTAAAAAAAAAAAAAAAAGAAAAAAAAGAAAAAAAACCCAAACAACAAACACCCCACCCCCCCCAAAAAAAAAAAAAAAACCCCACCAGAAAACCCCACAAAACCAAAAAACAAAACAAACCCATCTGTTTCCTAAACTACCAGAAATTATCTGCTTGATTTTGGACTCAAAACTACTTCTCAGGCATATCTCTTATGTAGTTATGGCAACACAAGTATTTCATATAGATGAAAGTCACTTTCATTTAGAGAATCTTTACTGTGACTTTTAACTGAGATATTTTGAATGCTTCATATAAATTATCAGGAAGCTTGCCATTTCTCTCAAAATTCAAATTCATTTCCAAATAGATGTGATAAAAACATTTTTATCTCTTACAGTTTATTAAGTCACGTGCATCAAAGTACCATACCAAAATTGATCTAACTGCCATCTTGATTTTCTATAACCTTTATTTTACAGATGCCCCAGTAAATTCAATAGCTAGGTTTGTTTAAGCGGTGCCATCTGCTGGAGAATCTAATGAAATACACTGCATAGTTCATCTACAAGATTTTTACTAGTACTAGACACTGACATATGCAGTTAAAAGTTAAAGCAAAACTGAAAACAGTGGCTATAAACTGGCAAATCAATGTGGACATAAGAAATGTCTTAGCTACCTTTATAAAAACCCAACAAAAAACCCTAAAAACATCTATCCACAATAGTTTACACTGTAGACTTTATTCACAGAGCTATTCATCAGAAGAAGGTCTTACCAAGAGCTCCTGTTTTTTATCTGTGGCAGATCGTCCAATTAATTTATAGAGGTCCATCAGGTCTCCTAGCATCCCATCTGCTAGGACAGGCAGCTGCATGGCAATAGCTGCTAAACAGTGGCACATGAGAATCCTGGCTGCATCCTGGGCACTGGGCAACTGGGTCAGCAGGGATTCAACTACTGACTGGCTCAGGTGAGGACGGCACTTGACCAGCTTCACCATACAAGTTAACGTGATCTGCAATTCAACACAATCAACAGGTACAATAAAAACAATGTCTACTTAAAAATAACAGCACCAGACATGTTTATCTGCAAGTATGATTGCAGAAATATAGAAGATCTGGTATTTTCAGATCAATGTACTCCACAAGAGATGAGATTTCTTTGTAAGCCCAAGCCTCTGTCCCTAAGCTCACAGCACAAAAATGTATCACAAATTCAAGAAACAATCATCTTTCTTCTCATAGCACCAGCTTTTACAGGTAAACACATGAAATTACTGGTAGCAGCTTATGAAGGGGGAAAATAAAAATAATAATTTATAAAAGTGTGGTAAGCATGCACAGTGCATCTATTTCCAAAAAGCAGGTTAACTCCAAGATTCTCTTCATCCTCCAGAGACCTCTATCCCAAGTTCAAGTTCATTACAGCTGTTCCTCTGAGAGGAATGCAATTCCTCCCTCACCCCAGTAATCAACTTAGTCTAGAGCTGAGAGGAGTTACACTATAGTTGTGCTCAGTTTCTCTACCACTTTGAACTCTAGTTATGAGCAAAACACAGAAAAAAATAAATCTTAATTTCTTTCCAGCATGTTATGTTTCCATCAGAAAGGATCTAGTGCACACCAGCCTTTCTGTTATACAAGCTATTACTATAACTTACAGCTATGCTAGTGGAAGAGAACAATAATGTCACCTTTAAGGTTGCCTGAGCTCCTGGACTGTTATCTTGACTACAAAGTACAAGAAGTGCTTCTAAGCCAAAAACTGCATCTTGCTCCAAAGGCAGAAGATCTAAGAAAAGAGAAACAGAGTAATTTAGTTATGTTAATTTATGTTATGTTTTCTGATCATAATTGATGTCACGCTTAGACTGGTGTTGAGTCATGAGAGGTAAGTATCTTTCTAATACTTCTGCATTACCTCATTCTGATGAGAAACATTTCTGAACATTCCAGGTAACTATTCAGCTGTCACACCAATGGTGACAATTTGTAGAGGGCACATTAATCTCTGGACTAAGATTTCTAAATGCCCTGCTATGCTTTTCCAACAGACTCTGTGCAGAGTTTTCAAAGGCTGACAAACAATTAACTGGTTTTACAGCACAGGCAAGACAAGCATTTATTTAGCACGAGTTCTACTATGCCCAGTAATTTTCTCTAAATTAGACAAACATGGAATCTCCCCAACCATTCATAAAATCACACAGAGCATTTTCTACTAGATTATAGTCCTCATTCTCCCTAAAAACCATGAAGGCTCAGACTTGCAGACAGGTTCACGCAGACCAATTATGACATGTTAAGTGCATAACGCTGACAGCGAACAATACATTTTATTGTCCTTGCTTTCATTTACCTTTTTCCTGACAAGAGGCTGACATATTGGTCAGAATTCTCACACCATGAGCTGCAATGCCACGGTTATTATGGTAGCAGCACTCCTGCGCTAGTTTTACTAAATCAAACGATCTTGCAGTTGTAGCTGCTGTTCCTAAATAAAGAAAAACAAAACGTGAAACAGCACAGTCCATAATTCCACCACAGATCTTTTTAAGTACATTTCTGCAAAACCTGTATTGACTTCACATTACTTCCTCCCCCCTTCATATGTTTAAAGGATAAGATAAAAACATCTTTCTCTCTCTCTCCACACACAGAGGCTCTCCCTCCATTCCTGAACACTATACAAGTCAGACCTGCCTGAGAAAGAATACTGGGTCTAAAGGCTAATATTTCAGGGACTCAGAAAAATAATTGCCTTAAGAAATATTATGTCTGATTAAAAAAAGCTAGTGAGCATATTAATAATTAAGACACGCCAGCAAGACTGAAGATGTACTATTTTTCTCCATTTCTGCAGCCCATGCAGTTGGGTTGGTAATACTCATTAGGGCAGTCTGGCTTTTGATAAAAAAATAAAAGTAAAATAAAAAATTTTAAAAAGGGAACAGTATGATCACCATTTTAAGAACAAGATACTTCAAGATACTTCAAAATGTCTGTTTTTCCAGAATGCAGTTAGAAGGCAGAAGGGATCTTCTGGTACTGAGGCATGTCATTCCCACAAGAGTGGCATAGCTTCATTGTATCAGAGTAACATGCCAGCCTACTCTCACAGCACTAAGTCCCCATGCTACTCAAAATCTATGCAAATCCCTGGCTTCAAAGCACCTTAAGCAGAATGCAGGTCAGCCATTTACAAGGCATTACATTTCTTCATTTTATGAAGAGAAGTTAAAGACCCAAAGGTAAAAAACCTTTTCATATAGCACATTACCCACAAAACCCAGAACAAAATCTTAGACCACAACTATTCATGGTCTAAGATTTTAAGTTTACAGACAATGAACACGGTCTGAATCTCAGCTAGTGTTCCGATGTTCAAAAATAGTTTTGGAATATGCTACAAAGTGTTTAGATTAAACTGATTATCAGCAGATGGCCAACCCATTAGAAATGCCAAGGATAATTATCTAATCCAGTTTTCTTACCTGGAGCACTGCTGAAGTACTGTTTAATGGCAATGGTCCCTGATAACGTGGAAAGAACAGACAGCATGCCCAGTTTCAAGCTGTCATAAGGAGTGTGAAGAGCAGACTCACAAAGTGCCTAAAGATTAGCAGAAGAAAAGATAGAGGGCAGGAAGTTCCATGAGCTATCTGTATTAAAGATTGATTTGTACTTGTCTGTGAAGTTTTGAGTCAAGATTTTTCTACACAAAATATTATGCTAAAATCAGAATTCAGCACTCATGTCCTGAAGCATCTGTTTCAGTAGACTGAGGACATGACTTGCACAAAGTGACAGTGGGTCTCATATACTAGGCAACACCAATTGTACGTCATTTATTAATTAAATCAGTGGTGAAAATATTATTAGGTTTCATTGATCAAATGTTGAAAAAGATTTTAAAACAGTTCTCCAGTCTTAGAGGGATACCGATTATTTTGCCTTACAACAATCTGCAGGTTTTTATGCGAGTACACATCTCCAAAAAGCAAAGCTTCAAGTGACATTTCCTTTAGCAGTCCTGGTATGCAACAGAATACACTTTAAGTTTCTTGAAAAACATCCTAAAACATATTTTACTTTTTAACTTATTTACAGTAGAGCTTCTGTTATACTTCTGTGCCTTTTGCCAGATCTCCTCAGGCCTTATCACATCTAGACTGGAATAACTCTTAAGATGCACATTGTTCTCAGATGTGTTATGCCAACACTGTCCACTATTTAGTCATTCACTGGTTCTGGAGGTTTTCTTTAGTCAACACAAGAGAAAGCAAAATGAGACAACCCAAAAAAGTCTGTTCTGCCTCAGAGTGTCAAAGCTGTATAACAACATCTTGTTAACTGAATAAAGAAAAACAACACCAAAAAATTAGTTTCATAGAAAAAATAACAACCCCAAATAGTGTTCTTATGAAGTATACGTATTCTTGTATGGTGTAAGGGTCAAATTCCAAATAAATTTGTACCAATGTAGTATTTTCCTAACCCACTGAGTAGTATGGCATCAACAGACAGAAGATCAATGATTAGGGTTGAAAATAAGTCTTGATGTCTCCCAAGACACCAATGTTTTACTCCAGTGCTACTAGATCACCACTCAGAGCATATGGGAGACAGTTAACTATGAAGGATGCCAGGAGCACAGAAGAATTAGCAGGATGGACCTCAGATTGCTTGTCACCTTTGCAGTCAGTAGAACTGCTCTAAGTATCAACAGTAACAGCTTCTAAAGCTGACATGTAGAAATCAATGAAGTTGAAACAATTCAAAGACCAAGCCTCCTATCCGACCTACACAGACTTAAAATGCTGAAGAAGTTAACACTGCTGAAACTCTTGTTAGTAAAAAGGTATAAGAAGCAGGTTTTGCTGTGAGAAAAGAAGGGTCTGTTCCAGTCCCTGTTGTATAAACATTACTAAGTTGTTTAAATATATGGAAAAGAGTTGTCCAACTCAAAACGTTGGCTTTGTATTTCACAAGTCAGAAAAATTCTTATTACTTCTGCAGTGTCATTCAGCAAGCAGTAACAAGCTTCACTCAATTTTGCTCTAACCCAGCCACTGGTTTGGTTCCAACATCAACGGAACTTTTTCCTGTGCATTTCATTCATCAGGACATCTACTTTAAGATGCTACATGATGATGAAAACCGTGTCATTGGTGTCTCTCACCTGTATTGAGATAACTACCAACCAGCATAATGGTATAAAGTAGCATAAATAGAATAAAGAACTCACTAAAACAAAAAATCTCTGCCAACTCCAAATCATCTTATGCAAGATTGAGCAACAAAGCAAAACATGCTTTATTTCTCACATGATTTAACAAGTCTGCATAGTTTTTCCTTCTGCCTTATGCTCCAAAAGTAGCTTCCAAGAGTAGCAAAAATGAAGAAGAGTGACACAGAAAAGTAGAGCTATGAGCCTGTGTCATTAAGTTCTTGAAATATTTACTTTCCTATTAATCTAATCTGCTTATTTTCTACAGTCACTTCTACCAGAAAAAGGGAGAGATGAAGCAAAAAAAATGTTCATATGCAAATGTGATTGAAAGAGAGCAGCAATTCATCGATAATATGACAACTGTTTCCCCAAAAAACACAGAGGCATTATAAACACCTTTTAGGGTCTCATTTGTACAACAGAAGTCACAAGGATACCATTGAAAATGAGCTGTTAATACTAAAAAATTAAGTCAAAATTACATTTATCCTATCAAGTGTACCTTGCTGGATGACATGCTCTCACAAATCCCAGAGTACGTTACATGAGAGCATTAATAAATACTCAGTATCATAAGATTAACGTAAACATTCAGCTCTCAAGTCTGTTCTCTTAGATGAGTTTGGCAGATGGAAAAGATAATTCCTTACTGTACAAAGGCCTACTACATGAAGCATGCCTCAGTTGTAATACTTCAACTTTGATCCTTAGGGGTCAGCTTATCCAACTCAAAGATATTAATGAACAGTTCACAGAATCATGGAATACTTGGCTACTCTGGTTGGCAGGGGAACCTAACTGAAGGATATCGAGATGCGCGTTCTTCCTTACTTTACCTCCCAAATTGTTCTTCCGGAAAGAATTCTAAAACTAAACGCAAAGTTTCATAATAAAGTTTATCTTAAAACCTGAATATTTTCTCTACTCCACGTATGCGGTGTCTTGTTGGCCAACAATTTTAAATCTTGGATTGCAAGCCTCTTCACAGCCTTCCTGGGATCATTCTTCAAGTATTGCAACAAAAGTTGGATCTGTAAAAAAAGTAAATTCATTGATGAATAGAGAGATGTTAGTAGAAGGAAGCCTTTTCAAATATACTTCTGAAAAAATTTTGAGTATACTCAGCCAAAACTAACTTGCCTTATCTGCCTGCTTGCTACATAGGAAAGCCCCTACTTGGGCTGTGATGCTATGGCAAGCCAGAACTGCCTGACAGACAATTTCTACCATACTGCTCTCCTTGTTCATGCACCCTTCTCTACATCACCTTGCGTAACTGAAAACCCTCGAGACCTGTTTTGGCACTCACAGAAATACCATAAAACAACCTTGAGAAGCTCAGTAAACACCTTATACTGTTGTGATTATGCTACTAGCAAGCATTCTGGGCATTTGATTCTAATGCAGGTGTCTGTGTGATCTGCAGTTAACAGAGAGCAACACAGACATTCCTTGTATGGCTCAGTAGTTGCCATAAACAACCCCAAAACACCTACTAAACAAAAACAACCTCTACCCATTCTCTCTGAAGCATTTATCTCACATTATGTGACACAACTGCCTGTCCTTTGTTGTGTTCATTCCCTACGAATTTGGAGATGGAACAGCCAGCACATGGAAAAGCATGAACACGCTGGCCATGGTTTTGCTCTCACCCCAACTTACATCACTCCATGATGGCTACATCACTTAAGTACCATTGGCTGTTATGTTACAGAAATACAGCCTAAATCACCATGATTACTGCCATTAAAAAAAAAAAAAGCACATAGTGTTGTAAAGTTATTTCAGTTGGCTTAGATTCAGTACTATCAAAAGCATCCTCTGAAATACAGAAATCAGCCATACCAAAAAGAAGTTTCAGACAGATCAATGCTATTAGTCTAACAGCAACAGACATCAGCCTTCCATAGCGGTACAGGATTGTAAGAAAGCAAATAGGTTTTCATGACTACTTTACAAGGATTAGTTAGATGAATCTCAAATGGCACTACGTTCAGACCTGCTGTATAAATCACATCCACAAAGCACATTATCAGAACATAAAAGCATTGTATTTTTCCATCACTGCTCACCCACAACTTGGTTTATAGTCCTAAATTATAGCAACAGATTCAAATTCCCCAGAGCTCTTCATAAAGAACATTTTTAAATGCACTCTATGCTATTGAAATATTCATTTGCCTGCAAGAAAGGCAAAAGGCACACATAACCCGAGAGAATACACAGCAGTGAAAAGTGAAGCCTGGGTTCTACAGATACGATGAAATATTTTTAGAAAAAGTCAGGGTGTTTGCTTTACTAAATGTTGATTGCCCCTGGTTGATTTCAATACCAGCTGCTTTACAGAAAGACAGGTTATGATCTGTAAAAAAGGGTTCTTGTGTTTGATGGAATTATCTGAAAGTGAGACCAGAGAGGGCAAAAACTATAAACGCAACAGCAGTTTTCAGGGTGTTCTTTGTCTAGAGCATGTAGGAGCAACCATCTGGACATATCCATCAGGATTTATTTTTTTTTTTGGCGTCGGCTACGATGTGAATTATTTTTTAAACGTACTTTGTACTTTAAGTTGGAGGAACAGATTAGTGAGATTTACCTGTTTAGGAATGTCAACCAAAGAAGAAGCAGCAAGCAGAGTAAAGGTGTGCAGAGTAACAATGACCATCTTGGTAGAAGGATATGACGTTACCAGCTGCTGTAGCAGCTGCCGGGAGCTGGAGGCCAGGCTAGCATCATGATGCATGTGCTGTAGAATAGGGATCAGCTTCAATTTCAAGTCCACAGGTGTGGCCAAACCTGCAACAAGGAAGAGAAACACAGGCAGAGTGTTAGTCCTTTGTACCAGCTTTTGGCAGCACCAAGCCACATGATATGTCTGCATTGCTAGCATTCTTGAATGCAGACTGTGCAAGCACCTGCATTAGCTTCAAATAACTCATCTACTAGCTAGTAGCATCAGGCACTTTCATGGTTCTTTGAGAAGGCTGCACTTTGCTTTATTGCTGGTTGCACCCATATTAACTCATCTGAATCAACCTGTGATAGTCTATGTAAGTTTATTCATTGTACTAGAGATGAGCTTTTGTTCTTTACCAAGCAGGTGTTTTAAGATCTTAGATTTCAGAATACACAAGAGCCAGACATTAGATTATTGGTTAGCTAATTTAATTTAAAACCTGAAATAATTTGAGGATAAAGGTAGCAGCATTCTGATATCCAGTATTTACAAAGGAATAATAAAGAATTATCAAATAAATTAGCTTTTCCTTTTTATCATTCAATATACATATGTACCTTGAATCATCTCACTGATTTTATTACATATTCCAGCAGCAAAATCCCTGTAGAGAAAAGACAAAGTAGGAAATGATATGAAAAATAAAGAAATAAATAACTAAAAGTAAAACACAACTCAACTACTAACATTGTGTTTACAAAGGAGTGCTTGCCAAAATCCAAGTTGTTTTAGAACCTCTGCACACTGGCATGATCAAATGAGAAAAATATGTCAAAGTGACAAGCAGGGAACCTTCTGTTTCCTAGTATAATTTCTGTGAAATAATGCTTGATTAAAGCTGCTATTCCACTTTGCATTCTCATATTTATGAGATTTCCATTACTATTTTAGAAAAAAAGTTAAACTCCTATTCAGATTTCTTTATAATACTGGTACTGCACATAATTAAATATTTTGCTATGACACCATTAGCACTACAGAAAGAAATCTTAAGGTTTGTGAAAGCCAGCTTCAATGGATTTGCCATTCTCTGTAATATGCAAAACTGAAAAAAATTAGATCTTACTTCGACTGTGCAGAAAAGTTGGCAGCAGCAAATATAGCAGCTTCAACTTCCACGTTATCATGGGAATCCAAACTCTGACGAATACTGTGATGTGCATTCTTCCTTTCTGGAATAATAGATGCCATGCTGCCCAACATCCTACAGAAATAAGCATCAGCAAAATCAGTAAGAACAATGAAGAAAAGCAGAAAACGAAGAACGGGAAGAAAAGCAAGATTAAACCAAACAGAAATGTAAAAAGGACAGGTTAAAAGACTATTTTTTATATAAATGTGCTCTTTCGTGTCTATTACAGAAACAAATACTGAAAGTAGGCATATAATTAAAAGGTAACAAAATTTGTTATGTGCGGTATGTCAGTGGTTTAATAATAATGTTAACTACATTTTGATACCTTTTAGCTTGAAACAGGCACAGTGAGAAACTTACCAACAATGCTTATAAAATTAAGGGTACACTATGGCACTAAGAACAATTTTTTTTAAGGTGTTTTTATGTTCAAGCTCTGGTATCAATACAACAGACTTAATGCTAAAATGGATGGATGGCTATTTTCAGATACACACAAAGTACACATCATAGGATAGAAATTCAGAAATGTGGTAGTTTACGGGGACAACAACAACAAAAAAGGCATTTAGAGAACTGTTTCCACCCTTTCAACCTCTCCCCCCAGTTCAGACTCCAGAAGTAAGTAAGTGACAAACATCCAAACAGTTGTAAGTTTTAAATACAGGCTAAAAAAAGCAAAGTTTCTAGAATGCTACCATGATCAAGCAAGTATCTCACTTTCATAGCTTGTTTCTAAGATCTTTTGCAAGATAAGGTTATTACCAGGAATAGTGCAATATGTTTTGTGTAACTGCTAAAAACAGAGGAAATCAATCTATACTTTGCTACAAATATATCAAAGATACTTTTCACACACATTTAAAATAATCCAATTAAAAGAAGAATGAAGGCAGGATTTGCACTGATCGTATACAAGAGTTCTATGCAAATATTTACATAGTTATCTAGCAAAAAAATTCCAGACACGAAGTTTTTTGTTTTAGTAGATCTTTTTTTCAGCATGTTCTTCCTTACTGACACTAAAGGAAGACAAAAACACATCAACTGAAGATTTTAATCTGAAACTGCTGAACCAACAGCCATTACAGCCTTTCATTGATGCAGTCTGTGAATTGGTTAGTAATTGAAGTATGTTTTCAAACCCAGAAGATAACTAGTCCTTCTAGCAATCTGTAAAGATAGCCCTCAGTATCAGTCAACAACTATAATCTTATGTTAGAATACTGAAGTGGAACTACAAGAAAACACCTTGATCTACTGTATTTACAGCTTTCCGAGACACCAGAGCGTGAAAGCACAACCTCAAGCAAAAAAATCTAAAGAAGAAACGGGCATATGAGGTAACCCAACAAACTCCTGTTAATGCCTCCTGTCTTTCAAGAGTGAAACCAGTAACAGTTCTAGACAAATAGATTAAAAGAATACAAAGGGAGAAAGAAGACTGCTCTCCTCACATTTGGATTCACTTGCATGGGAGCTGGAATATACAGTTAAGAGGATCATGTTGGGTGAAGTTAGAAACAGACACCACAGCAGGAAAGTGATATTAAGGATAGATTAATTTATTAATTTCCCCCCCCCCATTTAATTCCCAGGACATCAAAAGCAATCAACAGCACAAAGGCACTTCCTTAAAAGTTATTGATCAGAGACCAACAAGCGGTAAACTGCTAGGACTATGATAAATGAAAAATAGGTGCAAGCATAACCAGGTTTGCATAAATAAGTTTTGGTTACAGGTTAATCAAAATTATTTTGACATGTAAGGAAGCATTTTCCCTTTGGTCCTGGTCTAAATACATCATAGGCAACATATGATATTTGCAGATAACTACTGTCTAGATTATGCATACAAAAGGTTGATTTTTCTTCTCTTGAGTACACAAAATTTCAACACTGCCAATTCTGTTTTGCCCAGAGCCATCCACAACATTCTGACCATCATAAACGGTTAATAACCTTGGCACACACAGATCCTTACTGTTCACCCCCTTTAAAGACAGATGTTGCTTTTAACTCCATAAGCACTGTATAAGATGCCTCCTACATTTCATTCATGGTAGTTGGAGACTTTGTTATTCCACACTAGCATACTAATAATTAGCTTGAAATTTGAAGTAAGTTAGGTTAATTTATGTAATACATACCGAAGTGTAATAGCTCGAGCAACTGGATCATTGCTGTGAATTACTGAGAAAACTCTTTTGACAAACTCATCCACATTTAGAATCTTCTCTAAGTGCTTCTCACTCTGCTGAGTAACTTTCAGCACACACAGCCTCAGGAAGTTGTTTCTATTAGAAGACACAGACATTTCTTCATCAGACTGTTTTATAATAAAAATTTAAACACTTCAGATGTGATATTATTTAAAGAAAAAAACTTCCAAGAGTAAATTAAAACAGGAAAGATCTATGTTTTCGAAACATTATATTTAAGCAGACTGATAACGCTCTATTGTTATTCTCTAGTACAGGTAGTGTCAAATTTAGGCCCAGCTTGAGGGAAATGAACCTGTGAGAAGTGTAGGCAGATGCCCGTTTTGTGCACACTTTGGGATCTAACTCTGCTGATAAAGTGTGTCCAGGACACAGACAGAAAAGTTTTAATTGCCCCTGCTGGGTGTGAGCAAATTTCTTTTCTCTTCTGGAGTCAACAGCGAAGACTGTAACTTTGCAAACTATTACAAAGTAGCTCCAAGTCCATCATATGCATCACTTAGACATTTGAAAAAACTACACTTTAGACTATGTTATTAATGTTCCTTAGAGATAGAATTTGCACATATGCTCATTCACCTATTTATTATTAATTTGAAGGTGCTCATGAAGCCAAATTTATACCGGTGAACTTAAACCAGACAGCAAGTGAATCCTCAAATCAGGACAAACGGAAAGGAACTGTCCCATTGATCACTCACAGCCACTTAAGCCCAGTCAAGATGGGGCAAGTGTCAATCAAGCACAACCTGTCCTCAATAAAGTAGGTACCACTGCGGAATTACCAGGCAAGCAGCAGAAAAACCCCGTGACTGCCCAGGCTCCAATGCAGCAACACTCCAAGCTACAATGCATTACTGATCAGGGATTTGAATGGACAGAAACTGACTGATGCTACTCACCCCACTCTGAAAACATCAGCCAGCTTTAGGAAAGCCGAATTAATGAGAATAGGGAAAGGATATTTCTGGAAGAGCCTGGGAAAACGAACGACGGCTTCGCATTGCTCCCCGAGTTTGCCAGACCTGAGGCCTAAAGGAGACAACAGCAATTACTACAGATACCGATGCTCCTTCGCAACCAGGTCCTTCCTCCACAGCCCAGCCCCCGTAAAGCAAAACAAAGCTCCCGGCCGCTAAGCGCCGAAGGACGGGACGGGACCGCCCCCTGTCCAGCGCGGCAGCGGGCAGAGAGCGGTTGCTAGCGGCAGCCCCTCGGGGCAGGGAGCCCCAGCCCCGCTCCCCAAGGCCGCCGGCAACCCGGAGCCCGCCCGGCCTCACCTTTGTCCAGCTCCATGAGGGCGGAGTTGGCGTCCAGCTCCTGCTCGCCGTAGCCCGCATCGGCCAAGAAGGACTTCGCGCTGCCAGCCATACCGAGCCCCTCGCCGCTGCCCCGGCCGACCAGCCTCCGCGCCGGGACCCTTCCCAGGCCCTAGCGCCACGCATGCGCGCGCGCGCACTCACCCTCCCCGGCCTCGGCCCGGGGGCCGCCGGGACAGCGCCGCCACAACTTGTGCGCAGGCGCGGCGCCGCGGCGCGGGCGGTGGAGAAACGGGCTGAGGGCGGGGAGGAGGTGGCGGCCGGTCTGGCAGCCTCCGCCACCGCTTGCCCCTGTCATGTCCCGCCCGGCCGAGACCAAAGGGAGCTGCAGTATCGGCAGGGCCGGGTGCCGCTCCGGGGAAGCTTCTGACAGCCGAGGTGGAGGGAAGCGAAGTGGCAGGCTCCGGGGGAGCAAGCGAGCAAAGGAAGGAGGGACGAGAGAGGGTGAACGAGATGGAGGTGCCAGCAGGGCGGGACGCAGGGAGGGCGGCGGGGAGCGGCAGAAAGGGAGGCGATGGGGGAAGGGGTCAGCTCTAGAGGCAGAGGGGGGACACATAGGAAGTGAAGATGTCTGCTTGCTGCTGGGCCAGAAGGAGTCCACTCTCACCTTGCTCTTTCCCCACAGGCTTCCTTTGGGAGTTCGAGCCCAGGTTCGTCCTCGACCACCTCCTGCTCCAGCACCTGGCCTGCCGCCCGCACACAGCTCTTCCCTTCCTGTTCCTTCCCAAATGGATCCCCTCATAGCTCCCTGAATGTTTCATGTGCACGCAATTAACCACCTGCCAAATTTTTTAAGAGAAAGAGATGTACATTGTGGATTCGTTCCCTTAACTCTGGTTGCCGTTAGTAATTGGCTGCTCGGAATGCAAAATGAGAACAAAGTTTTGTAGCACTTTTATGCCAGCATTTCAGTAAAGTCATGTAGCCTGGAGAGAGACTGCTTCTCTTGTTGCTGATAACTACAGGCTTGTGTAAATTTTTGACTTCTTGGTAATAACAGAATATATTTAAAATCATGAAGTTAAGTAATTTTTAAGGCTTTAACTGCTGTTGAAGTTTTTTTTGTAATACTTTACACAAGCAAATATAGTTAACGTCAGCAGGGGTACTCAAAGAAGTATTTGGGGATCTGTACAGTTGTGTGCCACTGCCTTCTGCATTGGCTGTTTGGGATCTTTTTGAAACTATTCTTATGAAATTTTTTAAGCTTGTATTTTTCAATATGGTTTTAAATGGGATAGTGAGCATTTGTAGCTACTAAAGAAGTGGGACTTTTTTAGCTGAAGTCTATGAGTGGAATAGATCTTATTGAGTTAACATAAAATGAGTTAAACAGTGATAAGAAGCAATATAATCTTGAGCACACACACACATATATATAAAATATATATTAGATTAAGGCAGCTGACACTTCCTTAAAACTGCATCAGGATGTGATGGCCAACAGCAGGAAAATTCAACACATAATTGCAATTTGTACAGTGTTATCAGCTATACTGGAAGTTCTATAAGACCATAACATGCACAGCATGCGAATAAAAAGCATTTTTGATCTGAATGTTTCTCTACAGTATGATATTATGAACTTTCACACTATTGTCTTAAGTGAGCTATTTAATTACCTGCATATAAGGAATTAACACTTACCATAAGTGCTGAAAAATTAGATGTTTTAAGATTCAGCAGTGTTAAAGAGTATACAACTGTCTCTTTCAAAGCTGGAAGCAGTGCAGAGGGATACTGCTTTATTTTTGTTGGACTGAAAATATGTAGCTATTTCAAAATTTCTGAAGAAGTTCTTACATGGAAATAATTCTTAATAAACCTTTTCTTTGATGCTTGTAAGCCAAGGATTGCAACGGAGCACTGGTATGTAAGAACTAGAAGGGGAAACCAGAAGTGAAAGAGAAATATCTTAATCTATTTCTTTTTTCCATCCTGAAAGCCATAAGGAAGTGAATATTGAAGAATAAAACAATCCTGTAATTCAGTGATTTTCATTCTAGAACACTGACTTCACAGTGCAGAATATTTGCATCTTTTAAAGTTGTTGAATCTAAAGATAACTTTTCTAACAGTTGATTGAATGCACTCAATTACTTTTTTGATAGCTTGTAAGGATCCCCTCGAGGAATGAAAAAATGTCTGTTGGACCACCAAGCTGTCACAATGGCTTATTGATTAATGTGATCCATTAGAATGATTTTATTATTTCCAGTAGAGTTTCCTCAGTATTCCTTGAAACTCTGCTATGTTTGTTCTTCCTTCTTAGGTAAAGTGCAAAAGCTTAAATCAGTTTTAATAAAAGATCCATCTGTGAGGCTAAAGTAATCTGAAGCAAGTGTCACTGTTTATTTTACTGTTAGTAGGAAACTGATTCATAACCTAAGTTAACTGTTTAGTAGTTAAAAACTATGCTTGTTACCATATAAATCACATAAATATAACCAGAGTCTAAATCACAGTCTTGCAGCCTCTGAAATCTTGTGATGTGTGTGCTTTGCACCTTAATAATGATTTAAGGAGGTTTTAAACAATATTCAGTTGGATACTGATTTGGGATTGCACTTCTGCCAAGTACTCTATGCTACAAGATAGAAAGCTGCACTTAGTACTTAAAAATACAAGAAAAGGGAGGCCAACAACACAGTTGAATTTGCAAAGTAGTTTGGAATGTGTTCCAGCTACTCCATTAACAGTTCTGATCCTGAATACACAAGAATACATGCAACTGTATTTTATTCTGTCATGTATTTTCATATGTTGATATAGAAAAAAAATTACTCAAATTATTATTTTTTTTTTAATAGTTGGGTCTTTATCATCTGAGGATCATGACTTTGACCCATCTGTTGAAATGCTGGTGCATGATTATGATGATGAACGAACTCTCGAAGAAGAGGAAATGATGGAAGAAAGCAAAAATTTTGGTTCTGAAATTGAAGATTTAGAAAAGGTAAGAGTGACTTACTCTGTTGTAGATGTCCACATATGCTGTAACTTTTCTACTGAAAAGAACACATCCTGTTCTTCAGTTTGTACTGTATAATGCAGTTTCCTGCAGTATGCCTTTGCAGCTTGTTTTAAAAAAATAAAAACGTGTTCCGTTAGGATATAGCAGTGCATCCTCACAAAAAGGCTGAACTTAGCTTCTCAAAAGATGTTGGTGTTATGTTAGGTTCATGTTATTCTTTTGCATTTTGTAGTCCTTTCACACAGGTAGAGAAATCACTGAAGCAGGTTTTACAGTCCTGTCATCTGATACCACTTACCACTTCTAAGATTTGTAATTTGCTATAAGTTGCATAGATCTGTGTCTAGTTAGTGTGAGGAAAATACTGAGAGGGGATCTTATTGATGGTTATCAATGTCTAAAGGGCAGGGGTCAAAAGTATGGGGCCAGTCTCTTTTCAGCTATGCTCAGTGATAGGACAAGGGGCAACAGATACACAGTGGAACACAAGAAGTTCCATTTGAACACGAGGAAGTACTTTACTGTGGAAATAATGGGGAAAAAAACCCCACCTGGACATGTTTCTGTACAACCTGCTCTAGGTGAACCTGCTTTGGCAGGGGGGTTGGACTAGGTGATCTCCAGAAGTCCCTTCCAACCCCTACCATTCTGTGATTCTGTGAAACTACATTTTGTATACTGTTAAGTGACAGCTAGTAGTATTTCATTCTGTTGATCAGGTTTTGCTTTTCCAATACACAGAAAATAGTCTTGGTTTAGGCATGATGGGTCACATTCATTTGTTATGTAAATGGTAGTTCTGCGTCTTGGTTTCATCAGTTTGGCATTCGGTGGGTGTACAAAATGACCAGCATGCTCCTTGGCTTTTCATAATCCATTTTACACTTCAATTACGTGCTTTTCCTGTTTATACCTTTTATTTATCTGAGGTAGTGCATCACCTCTTCAGCATTCAGCCAGCTGAACACGCACAGATTGGTGCTGTTTGTATTACTGTTTAGTGATCTGCTTACACCACTTCACGTAGCCGCAGATTTTGGCCAACAGAATTCCAGGAAAGTGTAATTTTTTAGCATCAAATATGAGGCTGGTTTTTTGTAGTTCGTATGAAAACAGATTTTCTAAATGTGCATTTGACAGTGATTATACTCCTGGTTTGGTTTTTGTCCTGCTGCCTTCATAATCAAAAATGTAATTGTGAACTTAAAATTATAATAGCAAAGCAGCTTGCCAAGTCTAGTGGTTAAAATGGAGTTGTTACTCCACCAAGTTATCTTACTGCTTCTATAATAGAAGGAAAAAGAACTGAGAGCTACTCATCTTAAATACTTTATTACTTTAGGTCCCGATCCTGGAAAGACTTGGACATGAGTTTACGTTTACCCATTATGAAAAGTCTTTGCAGGACTAAGACCTTAGCTGACTAAGGAAAACAAGTAATTTAATCAGTGTATGAGTTCAACAAGAAATATTTAAAGGTAATATAACTTTTAAAGGTATAAATATTGGGAAATATTTTTAATATTATGATGGCTTGAATCAGGTAACTAAAAAAATCTCCCCTGTTTATTGTTTTATTAATTATATTAGGGTGCAAGTATGATCATACTTGATCAAAAGTTGTTGGAAAAAAAGAAGTTAATATCACACCTTTCTTTTGATTTTTGCGTTTATCATTAGAAGTCTTTCTCCTATTACTTTCTCAATGGTCATTATGTTGTACAGGAGATGGAAAGGAGGGCTTCAAAGTTGCTATATTGGTTCACTTCTGTGGGTTTTTTGCACATTTATGACTGTAAACATGTAGGAATAAAGTCTTCCAAGTTTTTCTGCATTTCTCTCTTGTAGGGGGGTTGTTAGTGTTTATAGGATGTCTTCTGTCTTGAGGAAGTACAGGCAAATCATACTTTACAGCATGAATGAGATAAGGAGCAAATTTTTAATAATTGCTCTTTAGTTTTGTCCAGTAAACAGTTTAATGCCTTGGTGGGACCTCACTATATGCCAGGACATGTGACTAATTTCAGTCCTGTGTCTGAAAAGTTTTAAAATTTTTAATCAAGATTCCTGCTTTCAGTTAAGTTTTTCTTTGGTTGTTTTTCATGTTTGTTCTTCAAAATTTGTCTTATCCTTTTAGGCCTTAACTGTTTACAAGTATTTGGCAATATGTTGAATTTTTTGTAAATCCTCTTGTATTAGGAAGGAAACATGCCGTTGGAAGATTTATTGGCGTTCTATGGATATGAACCCACAATTCCAGTTATGGCAGGTTCCAGTGCGGATAGCTCTCCAAGTGAACTTGCAGATGAACTCCCAGATATGACTCTAGATAAAGTAAGCCATAACCATTTTCCCTTGTGTTACAGTTTGAAAGCAGAAATCCATTTGATCTTAAATTAAATTTTGCTATGTCTTAATGTTATAAAATACGAATCTTAGTTTTTTTCAGCATGCAGCATTACTCTTAATTAATTCTTTTTCAAGGATGGTGAGGATCTGATTCTAAATGTAATTAACACACTTAAAAATGCATAGCAACTTTAGTGGCACTTTATTACTACACATAGGAAATGAATAAGTTAACATTTACTCAAAAATGCATACAAGGAACTTTAAAAAGGTGGGATTTTATAATAATGCATTATATGAATATAATCATTCTGTTTTCCAAAAGACAAGTCAAATATTAAAAAAATGGTGGATAACATGAAAATGCACTCCTGAAAGCTTTGGAACGTTGCTTTCAAATGCATAGTATTTGGAAAGGTCTCAATTTTGGGGAGTGAGAGAGATTGTTTTATATGCAGTGACTATATATGTTGCATTTCTGATGTAAAAGCTTGAAACTTCAGTTTTTGTGATTTACAATCTAACTTTGAATTTTGAAATTTTAATCTGATTTTTTGGCTTTAAAGCATAGACAGCTAGTAGTTTGGATTATGAAGTGTGTAGGTAGTAAGTATAAGTCAGGTTTTTCTGGTTTGTTGTGGGCTTTTTTTTAATTTTCTGTGAGTATGATGTAAACTCCGCAAAAAATAGGGTATAATGGTGGCTCTGCACATCTGATTCTTATTAGGATTCATGATTGTGTTGAGACTACAAAAATGTAGTCGCCTTGTTGTCTGATACAATTCATTCCCTTCCTAATCTCTATAGAGAGAGGTTCAAATGTGTCTGCTACTAGAGAAAGTGTGCTTTTTCTTTCTTAATACCTTTTTTTTAAACGTACAGAAAAGTAAATTTTTTGTGTGTTTTTGGAAGGTAACAGGTTGTCTATTATCTGTAACTGTCCTCTCAGCAATAAGTGCCTGTCTGTTTATTGTGTTGTTTGGTTTTTATGTTGTTTTTTTTCCCAGAGTTTTAAGGGGTAACAGGCTTTTATAGCTTTGGTATATCTGTGATTCAAAGAATAACAGAACACTAAAGATTTGAGACAGTTCCCACTAACATTTTTCATTGGAGGAAGTTAGAGGAACATCTGAGATTGATGCTTGCAGAAGTTACTTCTTATGCATTTATTGTAATGGAAGACAAAGGGGAAGTGAACCCCTGTGTCCAGCTCTGAAATTAATGGTTATTTTTGTTCTTACTTTTAGGAGGAGCAAACTAGCTTTTTAATTAAGGGAGTATGAGTGGCTAATTTTAATTAATGACATACAAACTTTGCTGAGTGTAAGTGCTCACAAGTCTATACTTAATAGTCTGACGTTTTATTTTTTCATTTAAATGATACAGGAGGAGATTGCTAAAGACCTCTTGTCTGGTGATGATGAAGAAACACAGTCCTCTGCTGATGACTTGACACCATCAGTTACTTCACATGAGGCTACTGACTTCTTTCCTCGGCCATTAAGATGTAGGAATCCTAATTTTATAATACTACTAAAAAAGTCTTAGCATTGCATACAGCTTCCTATCATAAAATAGCAAAGTGTCAGAGTAGTGCTAACTTTACTGGGAATTGAGAAACAGTTCTTTACAGGGTATTTCCATGAATGTTGCCTTTGGTTGGTATTACTGATTTTCCTAAAAGACTTATTTTGTACTGTGCTCAAAGGTGAAGTAAAACTAATTTTTTTACGAATACTATAACTTCATCATTAATAGTTGAAATAGTATTGAGAAACGCCCTTCATGATTTTTCAGTATGTTAGTGGATTACATGAATGTGTAACTCGTTCTTTTAAATTAGTGTTTCTTTACTAAAAATTTTGCTGCTGCATTTAAGCCAGTGACTCCTCCTTGCAGCCTGCAGCTGTGAACTGGGAATCTTTGTGATTATTTCCCTTCACACATTCCACACGTTTCAGTAAGACTTCATGGCGTGAGCTGAAGTCGTTTTATATGGACGGGACCTTTAAATCCATGACCACCAAAATTTCTCTACCCATGGAGTTAAGAGAGAGATCTGAAAACCAGTGATTCAGTTACCCAGCCTGGACAAGTTAGTCCTCATTGCCTGTTGCAGCTCTTTTGTTTACTGGGATACTAGAGTTAGACCAACGTGGAGGATTTTAATCACAGTTTTAATGTGGCAAGTATCTTAAGCTATTCCTGAGGGATTTCATTCCTTTAGAGGAGGGAGATAGGTAAAGGGGATGTGCTGCCTCGGCCATCAGCAGTCATAGCCCTTTGTGTGCTGCTGATTGTGTAATAAATACAAGACATTTGTATTGAAAAAAAGATACAAAACTCTTAAAAATGATAATGCTTTTTTTCAGTTACAAACACCAAACTTTTTGACACCTGCTTCTGAACTGTTAATGAATAGGCACAGAAAGTGTATCAGCTTTATAGAAAAAATTATTAGCCCCTCATCTTACTGAGGATTAAGAAACCTATCATAATCTTTGTTTTCAGCTACCATGGCTTTCTGTCAAAATGTTACTTTCTCTATTAGAACTTTTGGCTGGACATTTTAAAATGGAATACCTACCATTTCAGGGAGGGAAATGTCAGTTCTCTGTGCTGTTGGCAGTTTCATATTTTTTCTGATCTCTGTTTCTCAGGTACTATGATAATCTTAAGTTTTAAGATAAACATGTCTAATATGTAATACAGGCTATTGTATTAAATTTGCATTAATTGGTAAAAAATAATTGTCCATGACTATCCAGGCATATTGTTATTTCATGCATCTCAATCAGCTTCTTGCTTCTTTCTTCTAAAAACAAAGAGGTAGAGTGATCACTGTAGTAATGACTACAGAAGAAGAGCCTCAGTCCATACAGTCTTGGATATTGTCTCTGATGTTGATGATTCTATTTAGTTGTGGTGAAGCTAAAATTGCAACCCTATTTATGAGCATGTTGTTTCCAAAGTTTGAGAATATGAAGTAGCTTCAAGTGTATCAGAACTGTAGATTCTATTCTGCCAGGGATTATACAGCTACAGAAATAGAATTACTTCAGAACCCAGTACCACAGCATTCTGGATTCTGAAATATGACTTGTTCTGTGGTGTACTGGATTAAGAATTGCTTGGAGTGCTCTGCTCTGTTTCTTCCTAAGGAAAAAAAAAAAAGAAAAAGATAAAAGAGGAATAAGCAGTCTTTTGTTTCTTCCATTTTATATGTGTCTCTTGGATCTTCACTCCATGCTGAGGCAACCTTGTTTAAAGGAGTATTTCAAATGCCCATTAAAACTTCTGATGAAAGGTTATAGTAGGTAATAAAGACATGCCTTCAACTTTACTTTCTTTGTGATTAACCTGAGGCTAAGTCATAGCCTACAAAGTGTTCAGTTTTTCTCATACTTTGTCTGTAAGGCATAAGCCTTTATTGGGAAAATTGATAAGCAAAAATGGTCTAATTTTGTTTTAACTGTTACAAATATAGTAGATTGTCTGAGTTCCACTGATTATAAATGTTTCAGTTCTTCAGTATACAAGTACCAGTGCCTTCTGACTTCATGCTAGTTGGATAGAAATGTAGATTAATAGACTCGCGATTAGTATCTCCCAGAATAAAGCAGGTGCTCCTTTCAAAAGTAAAGGATATCTTGTAGTTCTGTGTTTAAACTGAAAATTCTTCCTAGCTAAAACCAAACTTCTTTGTCTCAAGCAAACACTACATGTGATGGAGATAAGGAATCAGATGGTGAAGATACAGAAGCAGACAATGGTAATTCATCTGAAGATTTGAGAAAGGTAATAATTGTATCTTAGAAAAAAAGAGACTAAACTTTCTTGTTAAGAAAAATGCATTAAGATTCATAGTATATATCTAAACTAGTACCTTAATTCTGGAATTCTCTGCCAAATTTTTAATGCTTCCATCCACAAAATACTACTTTAATACCTTTCTCACTTAATTTTTTGTTGCATCTTCAGGAAATAATGGTTGGTTCACAGTACCAGGCTGAAATTCCACCTTACCTTGGCAGATACAGTGATGATGAAAAGGGTAAGTTCTTCTGGTTTACCTTTTCTTTTATGTTTATACATAGCAATTGATGAAAAAATGTTATTTACATTTATAAGGTAATTTCAGTGGCTTGGTTGAAGTCTCAGAGACCTTAAAAAAATAAGGCGCTAGAAAACTGAAGTAACACAACTGTGTAATTGTATCTTGGAAATGTGATTCTTCATCTTTGAGAGAATATTATCAAGAATCATAGAATCTTTCTGCTTAGAAGACACCTCCAAGATCATCAAGTCCCGCTGTTAACCTAGCACTAACAGATCACCACTAAACCATGTCCTTAAGTGCCACATTTACATGTCTTTTAAATACTTCAGGGATGGTAACTCTACCACCTCCCTGGGAAACCTGCTCCAGTGCTTTCCAACCCTTTCTTTGAGAAATTTTTTCCTAATATCCAACCTAAACCTCTCCTGGTGCAACTTTAGGCCATTTCATCTTGTCCTGTCACTCATGCCTTGGGAGAAGAGTCAAACCCCCACCTCGCTACAACCTCATTTCAGGTAGTTGCAGAGAGCGATAAGGTCTCCCTTGAGCTTCCTTTTCTCCAGTCTAAACAACCCCAGTTCCCTCAGCTGCTCATTGTAACACTTGTTCCCTAGACCCTTCACCAGCTTCGTTGCCCTTCTTTGGACATGCTCCAGCACCTCAGTGTCCTTGTAGTATGGGACTCAAAACTGAGCACAGTAGTTGAGGTGTGGCCTCACCAGTGCTGAGTACAGTAGGGCAATCACTTCCCTACTCCTGCTGGACACACTGTTTCTGATACAGGCCAAGATACTGTTGGCCTTCTTGACCACCTGGGCACGTGGTTAGCTCATCTTCAGCCAGCTGATGACCAGTACCCCCGAGTCCATTTCTGCTAGGCAACTTTTCCAGTCACTGCTCTCCAAGCATTGCATGGGGTTCCTGGGACCCAAGCGCAGGACCTGGCATTTGGCCTTGTCCAGATCCCTCTGTAGAGCCTCCTTACCCTCAAGCAGATCAACACTCTTGCCCAACTTGGTATCATCTGCAGACTTGCTGAGGGTGCCCTCAATCCCATCATCCAGATCTTTGATAAAGATGTTAAACAGAACTGTTAGACAGAAAGAAAACATCGCAGGGTGGATTACAATGTTAATTCTAAAGTACTTATTAATGTTAGGAGGCAGCAGACTATGGGTCATGAAGGAAATCTTTTCATCAGAGTATCATAATTAGGCTGTGAGCGTGTAACTTACTTTATCCTGAAGATCTTCAAAAGCGTATTTTTCTTTGATTCTGTTCTGGCAAGCACAACAGTGTGGGTTACGAAATGGATATGGAAAACGAAGTGGTAAACTTTTACATTTCCATAGCATAAGTGGAAGATGTAGGTCCTGATACACCATCTCCTAAAAGATATGTTTTAAGTTTGATGGTATTCCAGTGTAAATTTAGGTAAAAACTGCAATTGTGCTAGAGTGGAAAAAAAGAACTTAAAGTTGAGTTTTGTTTTGTATCTTTAGAAACTGTCAACCATGAGAAAAGTACAGAATATAGAGGTTTGGTATTGAAAAATCAAATAATAAAAAAATTTGCTCATGAGCTGTGAAATTAAGGAGCACTTTTGGGGATATGTTAACAAATGAAGGGAATTGTGTTGTTTGTTTTTTTTTTCTAGCCAAGAGCTAGAGAAGTACCAATAACCAGAGGATGACCAGGAAGGGATTATATTAACAATATTTTCTGGAATGAGCTGGTGCTAGAGAGAACCAGAGAGAGCCTTGTCTGTTGACATGGGCAATAGCAAAGGGGTAGCTCCCAGATCGCAGAATCTGAGGAGCTCCTCTTGAGATTATCAATCATGGACTCCAGCAGGAAGTGCTGGGTTGCCTTTGTTGATAAAGGAGGTTGAAACTGAGCATCAGCAGTGCTCAAAGATGTTTGATCTGGCTGTAGGGGTGTAGGATTCTGTGAAAGCTTCTTCTCTACTCCGTGAAGAGCTTGTGATGGCAATCAGGAGCTTTTATTTCTGCTGTGTAGTCACAGCCACCAGAATTGTGCTAGAAGGCAGTTCTGCTCTTCTGTAAGCCTTGCACATGTAACATGTGAGTTTGAAAGCTTTCCATGTTCTTAAACCATAACAGAACTTTCAGAGGCGATGTAATTTTATTCCTCACCTTAGCTTAATGTTGTTTCCTGCAGTTTTATGAGAGATTTGAGAATCACCTCTTCTACTGTAATAACGATTGTGTTTGTATCTTTGAATTGAATAACTCTAAGTTTGTATTGCCAAGAGAGTATGTGAAACATTATGTGCAATGTTAACCGCATCTACTGATCAGAGTAAAGGATTTATAGTTTAATCTGGAATGGAAATGTGCATAGGCTAACAAAGGTTCAGGCCAACTCTTGTGTATTTCCAATATATTGTGTTTCAAATAAGCCACTGAAGAAGTGCATACATGGATGGTATCAGTGTACTGTGCAGGAAGACTGTACATCCTGATTGCTTGTAAAGTATGCAATGTACAAGTTCTTAACATCACTTAGTTATTATTAGTGAATGGAAAAACAAATTACTACATTGAGACCTAGGTTTCCATTCTGTTAAGTAATTTTTGACAAATTTTAGTTGAAAATAACCGATTAGCTACCTCCTCGTTTTTTTTTTTTTTTGACACTTGATGTTTGAAATGTTAAAGTAGTATCCTACACTCTTTTATTTTCAACTATAGTTTATTTTTTAAAAACAGCTGAATAGAACTGTGAATGGTTTTGGTAGTTTTTTTATATGAAGATAATATGCAGAATTTTACTTGAATCATCTAGCGGTCAACAAGCTGCTCCTCTCTCTGTAAAGACTCTTCATCTCAAGAATTCCATCCCTTACCTCATCCTCATGGAACCTGAATCTCTTCATTATGTCACGCTTCAGAGTCTGTCTCTTAGCTGAGGCTTTAGGAAAAAAAGTGAGCTGCAATTTAAAAGTGTCATGATGGTGCTTGATTTGATTACTTCCATGTTCCTGTTCATTTGGTCTTTGTGAAAGAGCTTTTAATGTTACAGCCTTAAAGATGTCACACTTGATGTTAATGGATATCTGTTTTAACAGCCTATGAAAATGAAGACCATTTACTTTGGAAACCTGATGTGATCTCAGAAAGTAAAGTCAAAGAATACCTATTTGAAACCTCTTTAAGAACAGGAAATGAAAAAATGATTGGCAAAATTCCTGAAGGACTACATACACGGGACAGTGAACAAGTACGTATGTTTTACATCCTGTTCCCTGTGTGACACATTGCCTTGTAACTAACGTGTTCTGTTTCTCAACCTTGTGTTATAAAGACATTGCTACTAAATTCTTTTTTTTCTTTTTTTTTTTTTTTTATTTAGATTGTATTTGGGTCAGGATCTTACTTTAAGCACATGCTTAAAATTACAAGTGTTTGAATGATAGCAGTGTTGTGATCTGTGATGCTTCTGATTGCCATGCTGTTGACAAATTGAACTTTTTTTATCATTGCATGTAACGTTTTACGTTTTCTGAATTAAACCTTGCCTTAGCTTTTGGATGATTTTGCTTTTGGTTGTTACTTTAAAATAATTTTAATCATGTAAAAAAGGATGATTTATCTTTATACATTAGACATGCTCAGTGAAAGGCTAGTTTTAGAGGTCTAGATTGCATATTTGCAAACTCTGACACTTTCTAAAGACCTTTTCTATTTTCTAGGCGCTGTATGAACTTCTTAAAAGTAGCCATAATGTTAAAGAAGCAATTGAGAGATACTGCTCAAATGGAAAGGCATCTCAGGGTAAGAAAGAGTAGCTGTTTTTTCAGAAATGTGTGTTTGAAAAAAAGTAAAGAAACGTTGTGTAGAGGAAGAACCTGGACTAAATCATATTGATGACCATATCTATGATGTCTTTAGCACAGACATAATAATCTAGTATAATCTGACTGTTGGCCAGTTGGAAATTCCTGCTAGAGAAGTTTGCAACTTGAAAAAAGGTTGAGGATCAGCTTTTCACCTTCCCTTCTTTCATCCGTTGCTGTTCTAACAATGGCACAGACTGAGAAGAGGGCTTGGGAGAGCAGTGGTTTTGTTGCCATAAGGCAGTTCTTTACCCACGTTACAGTATCTTTTTTAGGTGACAATCACTTATCATCTGATGACATTTATAGCAAAATCAGGAAGACACTGCTGGTTATATGAATAAGCTCCAATTTCTTCCTCACTGGGCCAACATTGTGCTATGCCAGCCCTAAACTGGTTCTATCATATAGTTCTACCTATAGCTCCATAGATCTTTGGTAGAGTATAGAAAGCTTTTCTCAAGTTTACAGTGGAAGACAAGCTTCTATCTTGTTTGTCTCTAACCTTATTACTCCCTTAAATGAAAATCAGGTTTTATAATTTAACAGAGATAGTTCTTTGTCCAACACATTTAATACATGTATTGCATAAAGCAGAAAGAGTATGAGCCCTGGTATAAGTTGATACTCTGTCAGATGTTCCCTACTCAAAACAGGATCCAAAGAGATCTTGAGTATTTATGAGTTAGGTGCTGCTAAAGCTAAGTATCTAAGGTAAAGCTGAAGGGGACAATAAGGCCTATCACAGCAATACTTCAGAAAGCTCATGTACTAGAAGAGCTAGATCTGAGGAACATGGAAGTATAAGTTGCAAGATTGTATCCTAAATCCCACATCTCTCTAGAATTTAGATTCCTGTTTCTGAATTGAAAAATACTTCTGCCCATTTGTTGTTCAGAGCCCAAAATTATATCCTAAGGACTAGAACTCACACTCCTCTCCCCACCCCAAGTTAGATGGGACTTACTATAAATGGTGAATGATGATAAGACCATCAGTGCCTGTCTTTTGCAGTAACAATTACACTATAATATAGTTTACTCACTGAAGTTCACCGCTATTCTCAAGATGAGAATAAAAATTCACCACCCCCACAATATTTTCTTAACAGTGAGATCTTTTCTTCTCTTTGAAGCCTGAGAACTTTGTAGTAAGGAGTGCAAAAGTATTGAGGTGAGAAAGAAAGAAAACAAACTTGCAGTGTAATTATCACCTTCATCTGAGAGCAGAAGGGTCTTGGTTCCAGGGACTGCTTTCAGAAATGTTTTGAAATGTGGGGTTTTTTTCCTCCATTGGCTTTAAATGTCAGCTGAACAGAAACTTGTTGGATCATCATTACAAATGTAAGATGCCTGAAATACCTCTTCTTAATTATGTATACACCCAAAGCTGTAGTTAAGATAGGAAAGCAACCATACTTGAGACAGAACTGACCTGTTCAAATAGTTTGAGCACCTGGTCTTACTCTTTTTCAGTGATTTGTTTGTAAAACTAAAATTCAGTTTTAGAAGCATCACGTTTTATCTTAGAAAGCAAAACAAAATAAAAAAACCCACAAAACTTCTGAAGTTCCTCCTTAAGAAGTCTAAAAGGGTTACTTTTGAGATCTTTGGGAGCAGATGGTTGATCAGTTTGTACCCGATTTCCAGCACCCCTTGTTTTTCAAAAGCCTGGATCAGACTAAGTTCCAGTTGTTTGGCCCTGTATGGCTGCCTGAGATATGCCTAGCATTACGGCTTTCCTCCATGGTTCATTATGCCTTTTCTGGGAGTTTACTACCTCATCAGGGGGTTTATGAGTGTTCTAGTTTCATCTGGGACAGAGCTAATTTTCTATTCAGTAGCTAGAGTAGTGCCGTATTTTGGATTCAGTGTGAGAAGAATGCTGGTAATATGCTGATGTTTTTCGTTGTTGCTGAGGGATTAAAGACTTTCCAACTTCCCCTGTTACAGTAGCGTAGAGGTGCACAGGAAACTGGGAGGGTTCATGGCCAGGACAGCTGAACTGACTAACCAAAGGGATATTGCCTACCGTAGAATGTCATGCTCAGTAGATGAAATGGGGAGAGTTGGCTGGGCTGGGTGGGTTGCTGCTTGGGCATCAGTCAGTGAGTGGTGAGAAACTGCATTGTACATCACTTGTCTTTTCTTATGTTTTATTTATATCTCTTTTTGTAATATTCATTTTCATTACTATTATTAATCATAATTATAATTATTATTATTGTTTATTATATTTTAGTTTAGTTATTAAACTGTTCTTATCTTAACCCACAAGTTTTCTTCTTTCAGTTCTCCCTGTCCCACTGGGATGATGGGGAGTGAGGAAGTGGCTCTCTGTGTTTAGTTTCTGTCTGGGGTTAAACCATGACACTGAGATCAGGGAAAATGTCAGGAGTTCTGGGGAGTCTGTCTTACTTGCCATATCTGGATCACCCTGCTGGTGCCACTTCATCCCACCCCATTTCTCAACTATAATGTACAATGCTGTACATCAAGTTGACCCTCCTGACTCTCCTGAACATCGTGTTCCATGTTTTGTTTTATTTCATCCCTATTTGGAATGAGGTGCAATTTTAAAACAGACTGGACTTCTCTTATTAGTGGTTTCATGGCTCTGGGGCCTAGAGAGGCAGAGATAGGGTAATCATCATAGGAACCTTTATTGTCTGTAGCCTGAAGACACACTGCATCTTTTCAAGGGCAGTAAAAAGGTCACTTGATGTTCTTATTGGTAGAACAGTTGGTTTCCCTCTATCCTGAGGTTCTCTACCTCTTGCCTAATATGCTACTTGGTGGGTAATAGAGCATGTTCGGCGTTACGGGATGGACCCTCATCCAAGAACACTCCTGGTCTCCAAAAGCCATCCTAATCTAATCTAATCTAATCTAATATGATCTCCTTCAGTTAAGGAGACATGCTGGACATACTGAGCCTTGCTTTAGCCAGGTTTCTCCCCATATTTTTCATGCAGATTAGCCAGTTCAAGGGGATCTCATGGAGTGGTTTTGATGATAATTTTCTGGTTGCCTCCTTGAGGTCTGGCACATATCTCAGTTTTAATAATGGGGGCTACCTTAAATTTTGATTAATCCAATTCACTGTTACTGCCAAGTTCTTTATTGAGGTCCTTCCAAATATCTCTGTCCCACTCTTCTGGGGAAATGATTAGCTTATGAATTTTTACAGGATCTGAGGAGGTTGGGGGCCTGAATTATGATTATTACCATCTTTACTGTCTTTAGTTTGTCCTCTGCCTCCCTATGTTTTTCTTTTTCCTCCTCCAATTGCTTAAGCAACTGGTCTCTTTGCAGGTGTAATAGCATTTCTTGTCTCTTTCTTTGTTCAACCTCATCTTGTAACTTTGTCATTTCTTGTTCTTCACATTCCTTATACTGATATGCAGCTCCTAAGTACCTTTTCATTATCTTGTATATTATTGTTACCTGCTCTTTACCATCCTTCAGTTTCTGTCTTAATCTATTCTTTTACGTTATTCCAGTTATCCTGCTTTCATATACCAAATTTCAGTGGTCAGTGATTGAATCCACTCTCCTGCTAACAGTGCCAATTTTTGTCACAGGTGAATTATTAAGAAAAATCATTATGGACTTAACTAAAAGGTTTTATTAATGATTAAATGACCAAACAATAATTAATCTATGATTGATAATTAAATTTTATTTAATAATTTAATAGTTCTTAAACAGTGATTTAGCAATGATATAACATTAATCAATATTTTGGTGGTGGTCAAACACTCTACCACTTACTACACTTCTAATAATTAAGTTATAGCTTGATATATATACATACTGCTAGCATACAGCAATTTTGGGCTTACTGTATAATGTCACTTAATTGTTACAGCCATCCAGTGCTGGGTAGGGGGTGTCTCAACCCCAAGGGGTAACCTTGAGTGGCGTTCCTTCCCTGCTGAATGGGAGGTCACCTCTCTGCATGCAGCCTGCTGTTGTACAGGATTGCTCAGTGGGCAATATATTTATAGTGTAAGGTCACCTTACTTGTAGGCAAGCCCTCCTTTGGTGTGTGTGCAGTTGTGCAAGTGTAGCTGGTTTTGTTTTGCATAGTCCCAGCTCAGGCTGGTACCGTTAGCTTCTGATAAAACATGACCTGGAGTCCTTAATTCCTGAGAAGACAGCGCCTAGTACAGTTCTCAGAGTTTGCACGGCAGGGCTGATCTCAGTCAGGCCTGCTTCTCAAAACCAGAACCACAGTATTTTCCGCTCAGAGAGGGCACCTGTCACAACAGGTTGATCCTTCACTCTTTTTTCCAGCAACCACTGTTTTTCATATCCTATGTGAGAAGAAATAACCAAGAAAAAATATCTCCCACTTTGATAATGTTACCAAACCTTGAGGTTTGATGACAAAATTATTAAATAATAATTCTTTTGCATGTCCTTTGCTCTAAAGGATAAAAGGTTTCAGAAATCAAATTCTTTTGAGTCTTTATAAAGAAGAATGTTAGATTTCCGGTAGGATATCTGTACAGTAGATGAAAGAACAGGCACCTAATTAACTGAACTATTTTCTTTAGAATGTATTTGGATATTCATCCATTAGCAACAAATATTTTATTCATTGTAAAAGGTTAGTGAATGAAATTATGATGCCACTTTTTTAATTGTCTAGAAGACATGACAGCATGGACAGAAGAAGAATGCAGAAGCTTTGAACATGCACTTCTGATTTATGGAAAAGACTTCCATCTCATACAGAAAAACAAGGTTAGTACTTTACAGTTAAATGGAAGAATTGGTAGGTGATACGATACTGAAAATCTGTAAAAGCAATACATTTGTTAGAAGCCAGCAGAAGAGTGAAGTAAGAAAGAACCAGCACGTTAAAATCAGCTTGGCATTTATGTGCTCATTTTTCCTCAGATGTTACTGGAAATGTTGACTTTACTTGCCTTTATGTATTTATATTTTAATTTAGTTTAAACATGTGCCTTTCATAGAAGTACTGTATTTCCATACCATGACTGTGGGATGGGGAAAAGGCATTTACCTTTTTTTTTTTTTTCTTTTTTTTTTTTTTTTTCCCACCAGGAAGGTGTAGTTTCTTATTTTCATCTTTATGATAACCTACCCATCAGAGCTTGTCCTGGAAAATC
>WTSP01004336.1:0-16833 GCA_025331215.1 Actenoides lindsayi | reverse complement strand
TTTCTTTTTCTTTTTCTTTTTCTTTTTCTTTTTCTTTTTCTTTTTCTTTTTCTTTTTCTTTTTCCTTTTTGTTCTTTTTTGTCATCTCAAATTTAAAATAGTATGTGTTTCTATACATGCTCAAAAATCCAGCGACCCTGGAGAGGCTAGTATTGAAAAATGCTGGGGAGTCTCTCAATATACCATTACTAAACTGCAGGATAAAATGTCCTGCTGAAGGAAGCTCTGCTTGTTAATGTCAGGAAGACATCCACCCCCGGCTCTGTATCCTGGTTTCTGTGATAGAAACATGGTTACCTGACACTGAGGGATGTCCCAGAATGAGCTGGCCTAAGGCTGGACAAGAAGGATTTACTATATGCCACTGTTTACCTCTGCCCTATAATTCAGATATTATCTAAAAGAGTGGGTTTTTTTCCAACAGGTATTTTAATATTTCTTCCCATTTTTCTTATATCTGAATCTGATTTAATATTTTTACTTTTCCTATTTTATTTTTCCTTTTAGAAAATGAAGAGTGAGAGGAGGTATTCTCCTGGAATATCTAAGATAACCTAGCATTAGTTCCTAAAATAAAAATTAACACCCATGTGTTTGAGTTCTGTTGATCACAGGTGAAGTATTTTAGAATACATTAATTTTCATTTTAACTTTAATTTTAATTTTAATGTTGCTCCTTCTTATCTGGATACTATAACTGGAAATTTCAAAAGTCTTTGAAACTTCTACTTGGGGTCAAAATTTCAAAATCATGCGGTGTTACAGGAGAATGCAGATAATCCACACAGATTACCAAGTGATCAAACAGCCTTCAGAACAGTTGTTTCTTACAGCATTAGCTCTGTGATATTAAATAATTTGCATTTTTAGCTAATTGTTTGCCCCCCATGAAAAGAAGTCATAGCAATGATTTTGAGAGATGTTTCCTGTTGGCACACTCTTCTTACTCACATCACAACTTTCCAGCTCTGTTATGTCTGTCTCCCTCCCCATGTCTTCTGTCCTTGTAGAATCATGTGAAGATCAAGTAACAGTGAGGCTACAGAAAGAAATTCAGGCTCTGTTTCAAAGCAATTCATAGGTGCAAATTCAGGGACATGGACTCAATGAGCTTTTGATGTGAGGTGCCTTCAGAAAACAAGGGGATGGATTTCCTGTGCTTCTTTTCCATGATCTGGTAGGAATGATGTGCCCATAGTGAGCCAGATAAGGTAATCTGTTGGACTGAAACACAGGCATTATGGGTCTGTCTCTCCACCCCTTGCCTTCATCCACCCAGGAAGCAACACTGAATTAGCAGAGGAGATCCTGTGCTGAAGAAACTCTGCCTCACTTGTCTGACTTTTTGCTGTCCACAAGAAGGCATAGCCCACATGTCAAGCTGGCACTGCTCAGATGTACCTATGCTAGTGCAGATTCATCTAATTTAAGTGTTACCAATAGGCACACCTTTGCAGCCAGTGCCCTGGGCTGCTGGCGTTGCCGAAGAATCAATGCAGCATCATCACAGCTTGTACCCAGCTGACAGACATAAAATTGACACTGATGGCTGCACTGCACTGTACTACATAATGGCATCACTTCTTGCCTTGGGACCGATCACTTCCGAATAGACTTGAGATACAGTGATAGACCAATACAAAGAATATTGCTGTCTGTGCTGGCTTTGTTCTGTCATTGAAGGCAGAGGGATTGTATTTTTTTCCTCTGTGCTGTCAGTGAAGCACCTTTAGTTAATACCAAAAATAATCACTTTGAGCTTACAAAATGGAGGAGAAAGAAAAAAAAAAAAAAAAGAGGTAATCACTTCTGCCAGCAAAAGGGATCTCATTTTTTCCTATAAGATTTAAATCAAAGTCACCTTCTCGTAAAGGAACTCCATATGCTTGTTTCCTTTTCCCTTTCCCCTTTGTTTTGTGAAAAGGCAGATTTTTGAATCTCAGGCATATTGTTTTAAAGCTTCCTCAAAAGACACAAGTCAATTTCTACAATAGTTTTAGCTGGTGTTTGGCAGCAACCTTGTCTTTCCTCTTGCTGGCTTTGAGTCACCCTTGATTGTCAGAACAGTTTGCTGCAATAATAATAATAATACATCAAGATCCCACTCCTTTTTCCCTCCTGCCAGTTGCATTGTCATATGCCGATTGGCAGGAGTAACTATGACTCTCTTATAAGTATCAAAAGATGTGAAAAAGGAATCGTATAATCATGATTTCAACTTGCCAACATTAAAATATCAGCCTTACTCAGGTGAATGGACCACCTTACCTAGCCCAGAAAAGAAACATGTTTGTAGATTATATTAATATCAGTATTAAAAGAATGAACCAGGATGCTATTAATGCCAGAGCTACTACCAAAAGTTAGCTGAGATAGCTGAAAAACTATCTGTCTCTGTCCAATAGACCGTCACAGATGAGCAAAATCTATTTTTTCCTTACCAGCCTTTTTGGGGACTTTATGTGAATGGCTCACTGAAAGGGCCTCTGGGCTGAGGAGGCACAGTTTGTGTGAACAGAATAGAACCTTGAGGTGTTTCTCTCCTGACTTCTGAAATCAATCTCCATCTTTCCCTGGGTCTCCCCACCACAGCAGTGCTGAGAATTACTTCCGCACACTGGTAGGAAAAGCTATACAGTGGCCCTTTTATCTGACATTTTTCTGGACCTTTATAGTGTACTTCAGTGAGCTAATGCAAGATATGTGCTCTCTGTAGGTGTCTAAGGTAACAGAAAGAGATTATGTTAAGTGCTTAGTAAGAGGCATATTCCATTTGCAACACTCAACTTGATTTAGCTGTAATAAATGAAAAAATTGACCCACATGGGTCTTAATCTAGCCATTTAATTGTACCCCTGAAGTGTCAATGTGATGAGCACCTCAGATTTTGGCACTGTTGACATTTCTTTTAAGCAGATGACAGTTTGAGAGGATGGTAGTGTATCCTTTTATCATGGCATCAGATAAATATGTTACTGAGTGATGGAAAAAGCTCTGCATGCTGGCAAGTGACAGAAAAGAAAATGGTTAGGAAAAGGTATAAAAGGCAAGATAAATTAAAATAAATAAAAAACCACAACACTTACAAGTCTCTCTGATGAATTCACACCATGAATAACTGGTGCAGTTGACCAACAACTGCCAGTTAGGAAATGAAAAGACCCTTAAAATCTTCCTCAGAAATGTCTTTAAAAGAGTGGATGTTGGACATGTACAGAGGTAAAGCTGAAGGGAGGCAAGGACCTTTGATAAAGCACAAGATGGGTGCCTGTGACAACACAGGCTCTGATGTTCTGAATGATGTTCTCTCCCACACCATATTTCAGTATTTTATTGGGTTGACTGAGCTGGAGTTAATTTTCCCCATAGCAGCCCTCCCAGTTCTGTGCTTTGCACTGAGAGCTGGAAAGGTGCTGATCACACACCCGTGTTGTGGCTGCTGCTGGGCAGGGCTTGCACAGCACCCAGGCTGTTTTTCCAACATTCCCCCTGCAGTGGGATGGCGTGGGCAAGATCTTGGGAGGGAACACAACCAGGACAGTTGATTTCTGCTCAACAGCAAAAGCTAGGGAAAAGTAGGAGGAGGAGGCTCATTGCTTGTCCTAAGGAGCAACCACTACATGTACTGGAGTCCTGCTTCCTGGGAAAGGGGCCAGACACTACCTTGCTGATAAGAAGTGGAGAATAAGTCTTTGTTTTCCTTCGCTTCCACACACAGCCTTTGCATTGGTTTCATTAAACTGCCTTTATCTTGATCTATGAGGTGTTTTCCATCTTATTTTCTTCTCCTTGTCCAGCTGAGAGTGATAGAATGGCTTGGTGGGCACCTGGCACACAGCTAAGGTCAACCCACCACAAGCGATTGTTGACCTGTGATTCTGAGCCCTTTTGGCAACCCAGTATAGTGTTTTCTGAGATAGCAAGATCTAGGAATTTTCTGGAAAAGGACTCTTTTAATGACCAGAAGCAATATTTTACAAAGTGGGCTATGGCAGAAGATGACAGGAATGGGTAAGGAAAAGCTCTGGATGAGGATCACTAGGACTGCATAAAACATGAAATCTGTGATTTTAAGGGGCTTGGGTTGCTGTGGGGAATTTCCAGATGCACACTTTTCTGATAATCCTTAAGACTTTCAGCAACACATTGTGACATTGACATTATGTTTTCTCATGCCCTCAAATTATCTGAATAACTAGCACCGAGTAAGAAACACAGTTGAGACTGTAAAGCATCAAAGGCACAGCACCTATTGAGTCACCTGATATCAGGCAGTTGAATTTCCCTACTTATCAACCTAGCTAACCAAAATAGGCTACTAGCTCAACAAGATGTAGCAATGAGAATCCATTGTATTGTTTCATATCTCAGGTTCTGTAATTGCTGATTGCTTCCTCATTGTGTACTTTCGGAGTGTGAAAAACAGAGTTTAAATTCAGATAACGTTAATTCAATCACATGCAGGCACCTGTCTAGCATATATGTATGTTAGCTTATCACTAGCTATCAACTAACTGTCAGATAACTTGGCAGAGTGAGAAAATCCATTACCAATGCAGCAATAGGCTTCCAAAAACATTAAAAAGGGACTGCAGAAACAGTTCATGTGAAAAACACTGTCTGCATCTAAGACAGCTTTTGGTCTCTGTAGGAAATTGGTTTGAGGAAGTGATAAACCTAAGGATACACTTACTTCAGAAATGAAATAATTTATTCTTGCTCCCCCCTTGCCCCTCCCCAAAAAACCCAACCAAACAACCCCTTAATACTCCCTTTGGAGAGAAACAAGAATGCCAACAATATTGATCTGTCAGGCATGTAATGGAAGGGGATCTTTCTTCTCTCTCACCACAAAGAATGAATCATAGAAGTTTTAGGGAACCTAATTATGTCACTGAGGAAACACTGAGATGATGATATGAATGTTTTCTTCAAGATAACATGATTTTTATGAGAGCATTCATATATTTAAAAAGTACTGCAGAACTCAACTCTGGTCTACTTTTAAAATTATATATTAAACAGAAGAATTGTAATTAAATATTATTCTGGTTGTTTTGCCACAGAGGGCCAAAAGGCCAAACGTCAATTTGAAATTAAACTCATCTAGAAGCTGAGCAAACAATAAAGGGTTGTATCATTAAGTAAATTATAGCAGTTTGAGATATCCTGATTATCTTTTGCTTATTTTTGTTAAACCACTAAGCAAATGTAACTCTCAGTCGTACTGTGTTTCATAGCACTTCTGAAGAACCTGAGACAATAAAAGCATCTAAGTTTATGCTCCATATGTATCAGTGAAGGCTTAATGGCTGCTCAGTACAGATTTAAAACAGTTGCAAAAAAAGGGCCTCAACGTTGTGATAACTTTATGCTGCAAAGCCTTAAACACTGTACTCCAGATCAGGAGTTGGTGATGTTGTGTCAATCTAAGTGTGTGCTTCCTACACGCTTAGTGCTCATTGTTAAGAAGTTTCTCACGGGTTCCACAACACCCGGCTTACCAAGCAAGGAGATATTTAAACCAGTTCAAAGAGAAAACTTAAGAGGAGGGTACTGCCAGAAACTGTACAACTGATTTTTCAAGTGTGGGCACTGTCTTGAGGACTGTCTCATGCTAGTATATGCAGACAGGCTCAAGACAACCATTGAAACAGGTGGACATCCTCCTGCCTCTCAGGTGCAGGTGCTTCTGCCAGGCTAGGACTGAAGGCCAGAAAGTGCCTCATTTGTGCAGGTCCGAAGCATGTAAGAGCACATCTGCTCTCTTTTTTTGGTCCTTTGCAGTATGGCTTCCATCCCTAACTTTTTTACATAAGAAGGAGGGAGTGGTCCTTTCTTTCCACCATAGGACCATCTTTATGCCAGTAGCAAATCATATGCTCATGTTTTTTAGTATTTTTTATCCTTTTTTTTCCCCAAATTATGTTTTGTGGACTGTTAAAAACCTTACAATGGAGGCACAATTCTCTGGATAGTATATTTCAGTCTATTTATGATACGTGTGATTGTCTTTGTTTCCTTTCAAAGGCATATAGTGCTCACTCTCCCAGGGCCCCACAGACCACCTGTACCAATCCATTCAAGGAGTTTCCTTTAGCCTTCCTTCTAATTTTTTCCAAATTCTCTTAGCCAGAGGCATTTTTTTTTTCTGCATTCCAGTTGGTTTTTTGCAGATATATTCAGAGACATTTTTCATTTTTTCTTAGACAGAGCTCCAGTTTGAGACCCTAAGGGCTTCCAAGGAAAATGCAAAAATAGCACGAGAAGGAAGCTTCCAGACAGTCTTTTTTCAGTCTGGGTATAAACATCAAGATTTTCAGCTAATTATTCTTCTTTTTCAAAATCTTATTTCTTTCAGAAATGTTTTTTTTTAGAGACAGAATCTGGATTTTTCAAATTAGGTTTTCATTCCTGTTTTTGAACAAATCCTGTCCATCAGCAGATTCAAAGTTAAACAGTGGACTCTATTTGTGGAGGGGAAACCACAAAAGTTCTAAAGTTTTGTTGTAATTAATGCTTGTTCCACTGCCTGGTAGAGCAGGGAACTGAATCCACTGCCCAAATTTTGTCATGGTCTCAGCACTTCCCTGCTCTTTGCAGGTAACACCATCGCTACCTCTATTCCTTCTTGTCTCCTTTCCAGCTTTCCTTCTCTTCCAGGGCAAGGGCTCCCCTTTAAGACCTCTCTACCAGATACTTCACTGTCCAGTTGAATCCTTATTTAATACTTCATCTGGCATATTTTTTATCAAATTCTCCAAAACTCTAACTTCAGACTTTGTGTCCCTGTATCTCCTAACCTTATCTGTGCTGAACACCTTCCCAGCACACCTTTCCACCTTAAAAAGACATTTCAGTCTTGAATTAATCCTCTCTTCTGTCTGGGTTTGCACTTCACACTCTCCTCACAGTGTACCTTAGGAAGCTTTTCTTTTCTGTCTTGATTTAGTGTCAAGGGACTTAATGTTTAGAGAGGAAGAAGGAGACATGTAAGAAAGTACCACTGATCTAAGTATGTTTTTAAGTGTGGATCAGAGCATTTAATGAAGGCAAATCATGAGAGACAGAAAGCACAGGAATCATCAGTCAAATAAATTGAAAAAAGAATAAAGTGTTTTGTTAGGGCATACATGCCTTTCTCCTTAAGTCTTTCCTTCTACATAGAACAGATGGCCAAACTCAAAAACAAACATAAAAAAAATAGAGAATTGCAAGAGCTGTGAAGACAAATTCCCTTCCCTACAGATGTGTAAAGAACTGGAGGTCGGAGAGGGTGAGGCAAAAGGAGCTGTGGAGGGCAGCACAGGCCACGCAGTGACAAATGAGGTGGCCCTTACTGGATGCCAAAATTATTCCCCTGCCAGGCACTGGGAGGCAAATGTGCCTGAAAGAGATGTTTCCTGGGGACAAAAAATGAAACATTAATGAAAGTATTGGAAATACCTGAACATCAGAAAAAAAGGTGTGTCTGAAGGGAGGAAAGTTGAACAGAAACTGCTCCTGTGCTGAATTTCTTTCACAAACTTTGATGATGGAGGCTGTGATAGCATGACTTCTATGTGTCTCATGAACAGAGACAAGGGTTTGTGTCTAAATTAAACACAGGGAAAAACAGGTAGTTTTTCATTCCTATGCTACTGCTACAGCTACTACTATTACTAAAATAATAATGAAACAGGTCCATCCCAGTCTGATAGTCACCAGATGATTTTGAGAGGAGCCATTTTTAAACCAGATCAGTCTCCTGCATATATAAGATGGTAAAACCACCCAATTAGAAAAGATGTGGAATAACTTTACTTACTATCTGCCACCCAGAAAAATGCAAATGTGGTCACTGCCTTGAATTCAAACCTAGAAAACTGCTAAAATGCCAAAAAGAAATGAGACTTTGCCTAATGATGGGAAGTTTTAGTCCTTCCTCCAAGTAATGAGTCTGTTGGTATTAGTGTAACATGCTTCATATCCTTTGAAAAATAAACATTTCTGGTTTAGATACAATCTAAATGAGCTTGGAAATTAAAATAATTCTTCTTTGGCTTCAAATTAGATGGATGGGTCATGTCTGAACATTACTGCTGCTTAATTTAAGATGACATATCAGCCTGGCATTTTCATTTTTAATGTGGAAAGCTGCATTTATGAATAAGACCTTTCATCTCAGGGACAGCGGTTTCAATTTTTTCGAAAACTAGTAGAGATCTATTTAAACGGCATCTTGAACACTGCTCAGACTGGGTACTCTGAGAACATGTAAATTCATCTTACTTATGATAAATGGACCCATGAATAGTAATACTTCAATTTTTTCCTCATGCAGCTCTTCATACCAGGATACATAATGGAGTATTCAATATAAAGTATTTCTTAGATACTTTGACAATACTGAGAAAGATGTGCACTTGACTGACATCTTTCAAAATATTTCTGGCTTGACATTTTCATCTGATAGCCTTTAAAGGAGTTACGTATCATACAGACAACATGCAGGAGAATACCACACCCCACACACACCCCCCCAGTTATAAAAAACTGAAAGCTATCCTGAACAGTGCTGTGAGAAAATGTATCCTGGAGATATTTCTAGCCTCATCTCTTCCAGATTTCTGTTAGTGTATATATAGCATTGCTACTACTTCCACCACCATGTATATATAACATTGCTGCTACTTTCACCATCAGGAACTGGAGCAGAGAGATGGGTAGGTTCCACCTGCCTTCCTTAAGCAGTACCCTTAAAGCATGTGATACATTGTACAAATATAGCAACTAGGGCCACTTTCACTCCAAAAGACATCCTACACTTTACACACTGGTGTGGAAGTTAGATCACTACATAAGGAAATGAAGCATCTTGATCCCAAACCCTCCCCAGGCTGAGTGGATTTCCTAGAGAATGTTCTGCACCACCAAAGGACAAGGCACACTGTGATGAGGAGAAAGGCAATCTTTATTTTATCAAATGGTGGTTGAATCTGGTGGAAAAAAAGACTATCCTAGGCCCATCTGCTCCTGGACAAGAAGACTTACCATTGGGATACAGATGCACAGTTGGTCCCATGGAGGCAGCAGGGTGCCCAAAACCTGTCTGTGCTACATGCTGGAAGCTCATAGAAGGCTTTATTCATGAAGCAAAAATGAATTCATACATATCAGGATTCTCTAAATGACACTGGCTCCAGGAACATACCAATACTCAGCACAAACGTAAGAAGCAAACTAATCACTTGTTCCTGCAGTTCTCAAATACGGCCTCTCAGCTTGAAATAGGTGAAACAGTGGTTGACCAACAATTCATACATACAATCAAATCATACATTGCAATGCAGATATCTTAGGAGAGCAGAGTCAAAAGTAGGCATGAAGTAATCAACTATTCTGGTAGTTTGGTAAGCTCTTTCCTAGCAGTTGGTCAGCAGAGGTAAGAGGAATTATATCCAAATCACAGCTGCAATGCAGCCATCCCTGCATGCTGAACTTTGTCACTTGTCGGTGAGATCTTTGCTATTTGGACCCTCCCTTCTACAGTGCACTAACCCAATTCTTTAACATGTTGGAAATGTAACTGAATGCGAGCGCCTGGGATGGGAGAGCTGCAATGCTGGGCTATAAAACAGAAGACAACTGGTCAGAAGATAAAATTTTATCCCTTGTACTGTGGCCTATGGCAAGTATGCCACATGTCAAAACATACTGAAGGGCTGCTTTAGATCTAGAGTGAGTACTTTGAAACTCTGAGAATCGTCAGGCAGCTTTGCTGACTGACAGTTTGAAGTATATTCTCTCCCAAGGCTGGGGAAGCCTCTTGCAAAGAGGCTGTATCCAAGGTTATTCTTACTTTTGTGAGGAGGGGATCTCCCATTTTTCTTCTGTGCTTGTATTAGGCCTCTGCACATAAAACACTGAAACTGCAGCTCCACTGCAAAGTAACTGCAATGTTGCTAAGGAATTTAGACAGCCTCTTTCAGCAGTCTCTGTAAGAGGAGCATACAATCTCAGCTAAATCCAAGCCACCATAAAACATAAAATAAAGACTTCTCTTTCTATAATGTGGAGGGAGTAGCAATGAGATACGGGTTCAAGGGACTCTATATCAAGTTAGGGCTGTGCTGAGAGACAAAATTGCTGCTGTCAGTTATTGCAGTTAAAGCAAAAGTACAGCAGGGGGAAATATCAAATGTTTTTACAGTGCCCTAATGACCATGATTCAAGAGCATTATTTATGTTTGATGAAAAAACACAGTGTGAATATAACGAGGTAGAGCAGAGTCACTGCCACCAGTCACAAGTTTTCACCAGCTGACCTGCCTGCTTTTGGGGAGGTCTGAAAGCAAAGCTCAGTGCATGATGGTCTTCATGCCTGTGAGCAGCACCAAGCTGCCCTGTTAAGTTGCACTGGTGCCTTTGAATCTTGGCTGTACCAGCATTCAGCTGCCGTCAGCTGGTCCTCTCCTGTCTCCTTCCTAGGTGGTACCACTTTGCCCCTGCCCTGCCAAGTGGACAGTGTAGGGAAGGAAACCTACAGGTAAGCTCACCATCAGGTCTTGCCCAACTGAGAGAACGGGCTTCTTTGCAGACACTCCTATGGAAATATTTGCATGCATGAAACTGAAAAAGGCATGGAAACCTTTACTAAAGTCTCTAAGATCAATATCCTTGGAGTCCTGTGCATTGCTAGATTGCACAATTTACTAGGAAGTCTTGTAAACCTCTAAAATGAATTAAATAAGCTTTTTCATCATCAAGATAGAGAAATTTGCCCCTCTTGCAATGACTGGTTTATTATAACCTTATTTATTTAGTTGCCAGTGGCTGCAAGTGCTCCAGCAAAACCCAGAAGATTAATGTAAAAAACTACCCCAAACAATTTAGTATTAATTACCACAAACAGGAACTGACTAAATTAAACTATTAGATTTTGCTTCTAGCAGCTAAACAATCTCATAATGGCAGGACAACTACTGAAATGTACTTCAGCTACAGAACTGGTGTATGACTTTTTTTTTACCATACATTCAAAAGATATATAATTATCATGATTTCTTCTCAAAAAGTTTTAGAAGACCGCTGATATATTTAGAAGTGTCTATTCTTCTGATTTTGGTGGGTTTTTTTCATTTCTAATATGGATGATGATTCTTTTTGACCTTTTGAATTGCAAATTTTTATGTCTATAGATCATGTTAATTTGAGTTCTAATAATTTAGATAGAACTTCTTTAATGTCTGCAGTAATTTTATTTATGAGTTGCATTTGCAGAGTACAGAGAGAAAGTACATAGCAATTTTCTTTTAATTTTTTCAGTATCCTAAAATGTGGAAGAATTATAAGAATCCAGCAGGCTTGGACAGGGGATAAGAATCCCCTCAGGCTTGATATTTCAGATTGACTTTCTACTAATGTTATATGTATAATGTAGAGTTTAATTATTTTACTCGGTGAGATATTCAGAAGATTTTCACTTTTATGGAGCTGCTAAAACTGTAGTTACAGTTAATTAATAGCACAATAATCAACCAGTCTTTATGTTCAAGCCAGATTTCTCTTGTATAAATGTAGTCCTGCAAAAACCATACATGACATCTGTGTAGTTATCTGAACTGTCTTCGTAGCTACTAGGAGGAGAGAAGGTGATTAGTCTGTCCCCACATAGACCCTGAAGTTTGGTACTGCATTACAGAGGTCTATCTCCCTGGCTAGGCAAGGAGTAGAGCTCCCTAGTTTTGCCCAAGTGCCTCACTTTCAGGTAGCTGAAGTTAGGTAAGAAGGACTTACACCTCCATCTCTTGGGATCAATGCAGCCATTTTTAAGGGTACAGGGTATTCTTTTTTTTTTTTTTTTTTGTGATTTCTAGTCATATTAAGCCTTACAGAGCTAAACCTTTGAAAAAAGGCATCAAACACATGACACAAAGTTAATTTATGAAACTTCAAAGGAAATGATACAATTCTGATTTATGCTTCTTACGTTTTCTTGCACTGTGCCTGTCTTCTCTGTGGGAGACTGTTTCAAAATACTGCTTTTACAGATCATATACCTATACAGATAGGAATTTGTATACTAATAGGGGTACCATTTCTACTGGCAATATGTCCCATTTAAACTGTTCATGGGGAATGAGTATCCTAAGCTGGTTCTACAACTTTTTTCAAGGTTTGTGTCATACATTTAAAGACATATATTTGAAGAGATTTATAAATGACATGCATTCCCGATATGTGTATGGTATATCATTGGCTTAGATTCTTAGTTTATTTTATTAGAAGTCATACATTGGTAGTACTGCAATCCAAATTTTTGATTTACAGTGACATCCTAAAAGACTTTTTAAAACTGGGTCCCTTGGAACTACAAAATAGTGACACACCAAAGAAAGAGTCGGGACTGAAAAACTTGTCCTAGTTTTTTTCTCGTTATATTAGAAGTTAATTTAATCACACTGCTTTCATAGGTTTTTCAAATGGTTATTTCAAATATATGTTTCAGAGAGACATTTTGAATATGGGATCCCATGAGGCCTGTAGCAGTAAGACCATTAAGTGTCTATGTATAGTATGTGAAAAGATCAAAGGGTAAGATGAAAAGAATAAAATATGGCCATGTTTGATGCTTATGTACTCTGCCAAATGTTACAAATTGAAACTGAGAATTGATCTGAAATATAATGTTTGAGGAGTATCAAGAAGTATGACAGAACCCTGAGAGCCATAGTAGGGAGCTCTGGAGCATAAGTAGTTTTTTCATCAGTCCTCCCAGTCAAAAGGAATGGGCTTGAAATGGCCAGTTAAATCTAGTGAATTAACACATAGTTACAGGACTGGTGCCACAGCCAAGGGTTCGGCTGCTTAGACCATGGGACATCCTTTGAGAAACTTTGTCTCCTGAGGGCTGATGAAGTCCACCTGTTACAGAAGGGAAGAGCACCTTCGGGCATAGGATTGCCAAGGTGGTAAAGAGGGCTTTAAAGTTTCCAAGGGAGTGGAAATATAATCCATCCCACTCCAAACAGTTTGATGCCAGTGCCAGCAATAGATTCCCAGAGCCTGAAGAAGGATCACAGGTCAGCAGGAGAACACCTGGAGGGCAGGACAAAGTAATTCCAGCCACTACAACCAGCAAGTCAGCTTCACTGGGCGACTGACTTAAACACCTCTATGCAAATGCACGTAGCATGGGACTAAACAAGAGGAGTTAGAGGCGTGCACATGCTCACAGGGCTATGATCTTATTGGCATCATGGGGATGTGGTGGGATGGCTCCTATGACTGGAGTGTTGGAATAGAAGGACACAGAATATTTATAATGGACAGACAGAGGAGATGAAGAGGGGTGTTGTCTTCTATAACAATGATTAGCTGCAGTGCATAGAGATGGGTAAGGAGCCAGCTGAGACCTTAGTGGTCAGGATTAAGGGAAGGGCAGGGACAGGTTAAATTATATTGGGGGTCTTCTACATGCTACCTGACTGGGAAGACTGGGCAGATGAAGACCTCTATAGACAAATAGGAGGACCCTCACTTTCAGAAGCCCTGGTCTTCACGGGGGACTTCAACCACCTCGATATCTGTTGGAGGGACAATGCATCAGGGCATAAGCAGTCCAGGAAGTTCCAGGAATGTGTGGATAATCACTTCCTTCTCCAAGTGATAAAAAGGCCAATGAGGAGAGGTGCTATGCTGGACTTTGTTCTCACCAAAAAGGAGGTGCTGGTGCAGAATGTGAACCTCAAGGGCAGTCTCAGCTCTACTGACCATGAAATGGTGGAGTTCAAGACACTTAGGGCAGCAAGGAGTGTGTACAGAAAGCTCACTACCCTGGACTTCAGGAGAGCAGACTTTGGAGTCTTCAGAAATCTGCTTGGCAGATAAATCTAGTGATTGGATCCAGCTGACTGGAAAACGTGAAACATAACCCCCATTTTTAAAAAGGTAAGAAAAGAAGACTGGGGGAACTGCAGGCCAGTTAGTCTTACTTCTGCACCTGGTAAGATCGTGTGGTGGATCTTCCTGGAAACTATGCTAGGGTACATGGAAATAAGGAGGTGATTGGTGATAGCCAATATGGTTTCACTAGTGGCAATTCATGCCTGACAAATTTGGTGATCTTCTATGCCAGAGTTAGAGCACTGATGAGTAAGGGAAGAACAACTGACATCATCTACCTAGACTTGTTTAAAACCTTTGACACCATTTTGCATGACAACCTTGTCTCTAAATTGAAGAGACATAGATCTGATGGATGGACCACTCAGTGGATAAGGACTTGGCTGGATAGTCACACTCTAAGAGTTGCAGTCCAGTTGCAGATTGATGTCCAAGTGAAGAGCAGTGATGAGTGGTGTTCCTCAGGGCTTGGTATTAGAACCAGTGCTATTTATCATCTTTCTCAGTGACATGGACAGTGGGATCGAGTGCACCCTCATCAAGTTTATTGATGACACCAAGCTGTGTGGTGTGGTCAACACATTGGAGGAAAGGGATACCATCAAGATGGACCTTCACAGGCTTGAGAAGTGGGCCAATGACAACCTCATGAAATACAACAAGGTCAAGTACAAGGTCCTGAATGTGGGAAAATCCCAAGCACAAATACAGGGTAGTCGATAAGTGGGTTGAGAGCAGGCCCTGAGGAGAAGAACTTGGGAGTGTTGGTGTATGAAAAGCTGAACATGATGTGGCAATGTGCACTTGCAATCTAGAAAGCCAGTTGTGTCCTGGCCTGTACCGAAAGAAGCATGACCAGCATGTCGAGGGAGGTGATTCTTGTCCTCTACTCTGCTCTCATGAGAACCCACCTGCATTCAGTTCTGGTGCCTCCAACATAAAAAGGACACAAACCTGATGGCGAAAGTCATGGCCTTCCCATGAAGATGGTCGGAGGGCTGGAGCACCTCTCCTACAAGGACAGGCTGAAAGTGTTGGCATTGTTCAACCTGGAGATGAGAAGGCTCCAGGGAGACCTTATAGCAGCCTTACAGTACATGAAGGGAGCCTACAAGAAAGATGGTGAGGAAATTTTTACAAGGGCATGTAGTGATAGAATGAAAGGTAACGGCTTTAAACTGAGAGAGGGTAGATTTAGATTGGAGGTAAGGAATAAGTTTTTCACTGTGAGTGTGTTGAGGCACTGGAACATGTTGCCCAGAGAGGCTGTGGATGCCCCATCCCTGGAAGTGTTCAAGGCCAGGTTGGATGGAGCTCTGAGCAACCTGCTTACTGCAGGGGGTTGGACTAAATGACCTTTAATGATCCCTTTCAATTCAAACCAAGTCTATGATTCCTACACATTAGCAAAATTCTACCTTTTAATGAAGTAGATACAAAGTTTTACGGTGTTTCATGTTCATTGCTAATTTTTCTTTCCTTTCAAGACAGGATATGTTCTTAATTTCTAAGTAATAAAAAGATTCAGGTAATATTTCTGACTTCAAACCATCACCTACTATTCCAGCTGCAGACTTATCATTCAGTTCCTAAATGCTATTCTGTAGCAGAATCATTTTGCCTTATCTTTAAATACAGTTCTATTCAGAGGATATAGCCGAGAAAAATGATTCCTTATTTTTGAAACTGTTGATATAACCTAATCAATTAAGAACTTAATGTGTAGACTTTTAAGCTAGATTTGACAGAGAAAAAACATTTAGAATTCATATTGTGGGGTTTTTTTGTAACAGCAGCATCAACTGTGAAATTAAAATCAGGGTTTTTTTTTTTAATAATTCAGGGTGGGTTTTTTTATGAATGAAAGAAATTACAGTCCTAAAAAAATCAAAGCATGTAATCAGAACTTGTAAAATATTCCATTCTGTTTTATGACATCTCAGCTCCAATCAAATAAACAGAGCCAGAAAGAACTGGAGAATTGATTGACTGTTTAAAGGAAAAGCTGTCAGTTTGATTACAGGCAAGTGAACAGACACATTACTAAATGTAAACTGCATTTAATTTTATTATGGAAGCGGCTTTAATAACAAGTCAGAAATAAGTTATGCAAACTGAAATGCTGGGTGCAGCTGCATACAGATTTCTGACATTGAGTGGGGACTGCGGGTCATAGCTGTTTTCGATTGAAGTTTTCTAAATATATTAGGAAGCAAAAGGTAGTTAAAAACTAGAGTGCATCAAAGGAAAAAACCAAACAAACCATATTACATTATTAAAAAAAAATAATGATAGAAACCTCAAGTAGGTTGGTAACAGCAAATTCTTGCAGTGCTATGAAGAAATGCCCTTGCAGTGCTTCTATTCAAATATTTGCATCATTTTTCTATTACCTTTTTGCTCCAATTTCATTTCCCCTATCTAGATTTTTTGCAATTTAAAATAACTCATTGAGTGAGTGAATGCTGTGAATGTTTGACACTAAGCTGGTGCAGATTTCTTGGAGGTGTACTCACAGAAAGAAGAAAGATAAGTAGCATTTCTCCTCACCTTGTTGCCCAGGGCACATTGTGCAAACCAGACTTAGCTGAGGACTTCAGCTTAGTGATATATCACACCAGAAAATGCCAACGTATCCAGGCAATTTAAGTCCAAAAGTGGCCTTTGCAGCAGTGGCAATAGTTTTGCATTGCTCTGTATTGAGGAGATGTCAAACTTGAGCTGGGTACTCTCACTCTCTGTGAGACCCTGGTCTGCCAAGCTGAGAGAGCCCATCTCTTGCTGCTTATTTCTTCCTCCTAACCCAGATAGCAATGCAGAGAGTTATAGACCTGGAGCTGCTCCAGAACAGCAGAACTAAGAGAAATGCAGCATTACAGCATTTGATGTGTGTCAGACAAAACCCAGGAGGGGAAACCAAGATGGGAGTCGGGGGGGGGGGGGGGG
>WTSP01004335.1:0-29881 GCA_025331215.1 Actenoides lindsayi | reverse complement strand
CTATAGAAATTTTTGGCATTTCCCTTAATCTCCCTGGCTAGATTTAATTCTAACTGATCTTTAGCTTTTCTAACCAGTTCTCTTGCTGCTCAGGCTGCTTCCTTGTACGTTCCACACTCTAGCTGTCCTTCTTTCCACTCCTTGTGGAGTTTCTTTTTGCATGACAGCATGTCCAGGAGTTCCTTGTTCATCCAGGCAGGTCTCCTAGAATTCTTTCCTGCCTTTCTCTTTGCAGGTATAGTTTGCTTCTTGGCATGAAGAAGGTGATCCTTGAATACTGACCAACTGTCCTGGGCTCCCCTACCCTCTCGGGCTTTGTCCCACAGAACTTTGGCCAGCAGATCCCTGAAGCAATCAAAGTCTTCACGCCTAAAGTCCAGGGTTGTAAGGTTGGAGTACGTCCTCCTAGCTGCCCTGAGGATCTTAAATTCTATTGCTTCGTGGTCACTGCAGCCAAGGTTGTCCCCAGATTTTACATCAGTCACCAGCCCTCCCCTGTCGGTCAAAACAAGGTCCAGCATAGCCCCTTTCCTTGTCGGTTCCTCTACCATTTGGAAGAGGAAGTTGTCATTTACACATTCCAGGAACATCCTGGATTGCTGGTGCCTTGCTGTGTTATCTCTCCAGCAGCCTCATTTACTTCAGCTGATGATTGTCATATGGTCATGGGAAGGTTTAAAAAGTCTGTAGGTGTCCTGTTCCAGAAAGAGTCTACAGAAATTTTGGAATTAACAAATGAGTTATGGGAATACACTTCATTAGTCAACTGTATCACAGTACAATTGTATTGTTTGTTACAACTAATTATTTGCAGACTCCACTACAACACTCACATTCTAGAATGCTAAAATCTCACATACTTTTGTCCAAATTGAAAGAAAAATATGAAAATCTGAAATTGTCATTAAAAGGTCATTCAAGGAAGAATATTTCAGGAATATTTTCTAAAAAACGTAAATAAAGCCTTATTTAGACTTCTTCTACTTATCCTAGACATTTTTAGTATTTTTATACAAAAGAATGTATTTAGAAGCAGAAAATCAACTTAGAACAAAAATGTAAACATCAATTAAAAAAACCTGAGTTTTAAAATATTTCAACATTTTCACTTCCTCCTTTCAAAATAAGATTTTATAGAAATGAATTATTTTATGAAAGATACAGCCACTTGCCCACTGTCCTCTCACTCCCCACAGCCCCTGGGTAGGATGGGAAGGAGAATTGGAAGAAAATATATAACCTTATCAGCTGAGATAAGGACAATTTAATAGAACACCACCGAGGGAATAAACAACAGTAATAACGATAATACTAATTAAATGATACATAAAGCGAGTGTTATAAACTGCGAGGCTCTACCAAATCATGTGCCCCTTCCCTGGGCCAGCCCTCCCCTTATATAGCAGGCATGACACCAGCATGGACTGAATATCCCATTGGCTAGTTCAGTAGCCTATCCCGGCTGTGGCCCCTCCCAGCTGCTTGTGAACATTAATCAAGCCGAAGCCAGGACATGTTGTTTTATCAGACTTCAAATGGCTATCATACAGCTTAGTTTGTTCTATTAAATACACTGATTTAAATAGGAAACTCAAAGATTTACATAGTTCTGACCGACTCAGCGTAGAGACTGGAATCCAAGATGTAGAAAATATAGTATATTGACAGCCTGAATTAAATTTTGATAAGCTTAGTAGATCTTTGTAAGTTTTCATTCTGGTTAGAAATATTTTTTTTAGGGATTATATAAATAATCACTCAGAATTGGAACTGGAATGAATTTCTCATTATAAGAGAAACACACAGTATTTTGCAAGGTAAATATAACTGTCCTGCTTTTCTTCTGAGTAAGGAAGGATTAGGCATATTTGAGTTGATTTATTCTTTAATATGCATTGAAATCTGCCATTGCTTTTTCAAAAATGCAAAATACTTCTATTTCTCATTCATCTGCTGTAGCTTGGCAGTCGTGCAGGTAAATGGGGATACAGTTTTGTGACTGCAGACACAATGCAATACTTGCTCAGGAACTACACAGACACCATCCAGATCTCAAACAGAAAAAACAATGTCCTTAATATATACTTTGTAGAATTTGCATATTTTCTTCTAAGATTAAATTATTTAAGCTTACTTCATTTAAGATTTAGTTGATGTGTTGAGCTGAAAAGTATTGACTCTTATATTGACTTTATGTTCATTCACCGACTCTCAGCTCTGTTGAGACGCTGTGTCTGACTCAGGAGAGCACTTTGAAAGTCTTAAGCATGTTGCATTCTTATCTACTATTTTTCATCAAGATTTTTTTCTTCAGGCTTTAATTCATTCTCCTTCTTATATCTTTCACATTTCCAGCCAGTTTATTATGGGTGGTTTTTTAAGCAGTCTGCAAGATTTACCTCTTCCATACTCCCCCCTACACCAGTACAATTAACTGTCTCAGCTTCACTCTTCACTATTAAAACAAGAAACAGGAAAAGCTTCCACCAAAAAGCATGATAGAAAGAGGGTGCTTTGCAGAACAGGCATGGATAGTCAATCCTTAAGCAATGTCTGGCTAGAGAAAAAGTTGTAATATTACAGAGCCAAGTATTCTGCTGATATCTCCCTCATAGCTACAGAAACAGGCTTCATCCTGAATACATCTCCTTATTCCACGATACTAAGATTCCAAAATCAAGCTTTTCCTTTGTTTCTGTTTAAAATATCATCTCTAACAGGAAAGACTCTTGAGTGAGAATTAATCTGGAAATTCTGCTGATGATGGATGAGATAAAATAGAACACAGCTTGCCCATCTGCAACTATATTGGCTCGGCAGTACTGACAAGAAGATAAATGTGTTACTGTCACTAAGCTAGACATTGTATTCAGAAGACACATAAGAAACAGACCTCTGCAGGACATAAATACAAGTATATAAAGTTGATTTTTCTGACTACATTCACAGGAAAGGCTCTCTCCTAAAGAGTTATCAATAGAAGCTGAGTGTATGTGAGTCCTAAAACAGGCTTATGAGAGCATTTAATACACACACTTTGCAAGTCCTCTATCGATTCACTGAGCACAATAAGGAAAACACAGTTCTGTTAAATATAAGGAAGTCTTTGTCACAAACTAGGTTTGTTTTCAGTAAAAAAAAAATGCAAAAATGTTGCCAAGATATCAGGGATAAAAAGTGAGTAAAATCAGTTTCAAAATACATTATTAAAATTGCAAGAGTTACATCCCTCTCTTGAACATAAAAGACCTAGCCTATTATTTCATTAAATAAACATTTCCTCATAGAAAAGCATATTTTATTTCAAAAGTAAAGTTTCAGATTTGTTGAAAAGGTCACATTTTTTATTAGGAAAGTCACAGTGATGACTATTGGCTACCTGCCTGGAAGACTACTGTGAATTTATTGTTTTACCTGCAGGGAGACAGAAAAATTGACAAAAGTGTTTTAGACACCTCTAGGGAAGCAGGGAAGAAGAGGGACGACAGTCTGTTCTTAGTCTTCACTTCTCCCAGCGCTGCAGTCAATGCAGGCTTGACTCAGGGAAGTTCACTTAATTTGATCCATTGTCAATTAATAGAAGCTTTTAATTCCTTAGTAGTTCCCCCTCAACACTCAAACAGTTAAATACTTAGGGAACACCTGACCCACTGCCCCTTCCTCAGGCTCAACTTAGCCCAACATCTATCTCTTCTCTCTTCCCTCCTAGCCCTATCTTTCCTTATTTTAGGAGTGCACGGTGGAGGACTTTATGACTGCTGTCTAACCGTTTCCTTTTGCATGTCCTTACTTCTTACTCTTTTTCCCTATGGTTCCTTGTTTCTTACCACTCCTCTGTTCCAGCATGGGCTCTTTGTGGGCCACAGTCTTGTGAGGCTGCCTATGTCTGTGCCCCGGTGTGGGCAACCCACTCACAGGTCACAATCCCTCAGAGCCATACCTCCTCTGGCAGGGAACACCTCTGCAGCTACATCTCCAACCATGTCTCCTTCCATGTCTCCACTGCTTTCTCCTACATTTTCTCTTGAAACATGCCTCTTCACATTCCCGTTTGAATATACATCCCTTTATAAACCGTACTTTTAGCATAATAACAACTTTAATATACAAATACAGCCCTGTCAACCCTGGGCATTTGGTCAAAGGTGGCTTCTTTTAACAGCACTTACTAGTTCTGTTTTCCGTGGGAAGGAAGAGTCGCAGACAGGAAGGACCCTTGCACGTATGCAGGCAGTACATTGGAAAGTAGTGTATTCATTCTTTTGAGAACGGATTTTGGGGAAGGTAGTAGCAGCTTTGTTTTGTTAGAAGCAAGTATGTTTTTTCCTGTTAAAAAAAAAAAAAAAGAGGAAAATCACAATTTGTTTTGTTTGGTTTTGGGTTTTTTTTTACTTACTTTGAGAAGGAAATGAATTCTACTTTAAACATAGTTGCAAAAATACCTGCAAAACCTCCAGTTTCTAGTCATGGTGTCTGGTCTTCATGCAGGAGAACACTGAAAGACTTCAAGCCTGAGTAGTCTTTCACCAATTTAAAAGTCTGTTAATGTCCATAAGAGGTGTGCTTGAGCACTGTGCCAGAGCCAGCTTTGAGAAGGGGCGCCTCAGCAGAGCTGATGCAGATGGGCTTTGCAGGGGTTTCCTTATTGGGTAGTCCTTGCCCAGCTCCTACACCCACTGGAAAAGCTGTGAATGTTTTGGCAGAGCAAGGATTTCTAGTACTGGGCCATAAATGAAGCAGGGTTTTCACATCAGGAGACTCAGAAAAAGGAGAAAGAAAAAAAAAAAAAAGGCAGGCAAGGAGCATTGCAGAAATCAGTATGGAGAAAGCCAACGTTGCATTTTTACTGTGTACAAGCAGGAAGCTAAGGGCAAGGGTTTTAAAGAGCAGAAATCAGAACGCATCTTGATATTCTCTACCCCATCAGTTAAGGGAAAGGCTATTTGGCACTGTCATCACTAAGTAATAGTGGTACCTGTTAGGGATAGGTACAGCTCCTTCTGGGGTACCAAATGGCTATAGTGTTCATCATTTTTACTTTGAACTAGGTGTAGATTGTTGCAATGAGATAGTGCCCATTAGCAGCTGGAGAACATTGCATGTGCTCCGAGTGCATCTTCTGGTTCAACTTCTGCATTAACTGTATGTACTCTGAGACTAGTTTGCAATAGGAAAGAAAGCATAGTTCAGAGGATTTTCTTCAAAAACATGTCCTGATCTGTCCTGAAACAATGTTTCAATGCTCAGTTTCCAGGTCTAAAGTGAAGTATAACTACAATGTCTTGACTTTCTTTATTTTAAACAAAGAAAATAAATACTTTCTATTGACTTGAGTGTTTTAGCATTAGGATCATAGTAAATACATATTAATAAGTGTTGAATATGTTGGGATTTTCACCGATGCATGTGAGTAGAAGGAAGCAACACTTCTGAAATACCTACATGTTTAGAAGCCTGGTTATTTGGCTAAAGAAAATTAAGACTGTGGAGAATGCCACATGCAATTGTTTGAAAAGGCTTGAGTTTTAGTGTGTTAGGGGAAGATCTTGTGACTCCAGTTAACTGATTTAACTGGTTTGTATGATATAAGTATATTATAATTTGTTAGACTGGACTGTACATGAACTTGGTACCAAGATTATTTTCACAAACAGTATCATAAAGTTCCTGCAGGTCTGCACTGTAAGAAATATCATTTAGGTTGGAAAAGACCTTTAAGATCATCAAGTCCAACCATTAAGCCAACACTGTCAAGTCCACACTAAACCATGAACCTCCGCACCATGTCCACACATGTTTTAAATACCTTCAGGGACAGGGACCCTACCACTGCCCTGGGCAGCCTGTTCCAAGGCTTGACAAACCTTTTGGTAAGGAAATCTTTCCCAGTGTCCAATCTAAACCTCCTCTGGTGCAACTTGAGGCCATTTCCTGTTGTCCTATCACATGTTACTTGGCAAAAGAGACTGACCCCCCACCTCTCTACAAGTTGTAGTAGTTGTAGAAAGAGATAAGTTCTCCTGTGAGCCTCCTTTTCTCCGGGCTGACAACCGAAGTTCCATCAGCCCCTCCTTGCAAGACTTGTGCTCTAGACCATTCACCAGCTTTGTTGCCCTTCTTTGGACATACTCCAGCACCTCAATGCCCTTCTTGTAGTGAGGGGCCCAAAACTGAACACAGTACTCAAGGTGCAGCTTCACGAATGCAGAGTACAGGGGGACTTCCCTAGTCCTGCTGACCACACTATTTCTGATACAAGCCAGGATGGTATTGGCCTTCTTGTCTACCTGGGCACACTGCTGGCTCGTATTCAGCCTGATGTTGACCCTGTAATGGCAGAAACAATGCTAATATAGGAACGATATATTTAAATTAGTGAGTGTGTAGCCAACAGAATTGAACTCCTCCATATTTATATGCTTTTTTATATATTGAGACATACATGGTTTCAGTAGTTCAGTGTGTTAAATAGGTGAATAAAGTACAAAAAGGTGTGTTTAAAAGGTTGTTTTTTCTCAGGTGAAACTTACACACCTGGGCCATCTTGTCTCTAAGGATACTGTGAGTATAAATAATGCTCGCAGGCTCTGCCTTTGAGAGAGCTTACATAGATTTTAGAGCACTAACTTATGTCTTGCATAGTTTCTGCAGGACAAACATGAAACTTTGCTATAAAGTCTTGAATATGATCATTTAGAGGTTGGAACTAACACAGGATAGATCTCTGTCCCTAATTTTGCCTGATGCACAACAATACAGACATATTCAAATTCATCAATGTATTACACACTATTGAGACACACACCATCAGTAATAAAGGCATAGTGATATATGGAAATTAGTAATTAGAATATAGTAATTAGAAATATAGTAATTAGAAATATAGTAATTAGAAAATTACTGTAAAACTAAATGTTAGTTCTTATGGAAGGGGAAGGTGCTATTTATTTACAAAACTCTTATGCAAGTTAATTTTATGCATTGACATTCTCAAAAGCAACAAGATGTGTGTATCCAGCTGGTCTGGCCACGATCACTTCTGTGCTACATGGGAGAAGAGACTTGGCAGTAGAGTCCTCATGACAGCTCTGGATGCTCTTGACTGGCAATGACACAGCAGTCTTTGGGCAGATCTTCTCTAACCTTTGGTATTTATCAGCTGTTACGGTTGGAATTTGGCTTAAAATCTTGCTTACTTCAGTCTCCATAGACCTTAAACCACATTGATTGCCTGCTGTCTGAGTTTCTTTTTTTTTCTTTTTTTTTTTTTTGGCATATACACTTCAAATGCATGTTTGTGTGTTTTCTTGAGCCGCTATTAGGAAAAAAAAACTGGTGTAAGTGATAAACTGCAAACTCATTGTCATCTTCATAGTATTGGTACACAGACTCTTCACTGACAGTCATCTGTGCTTTGATGTTTCCGAGTGCAAGCCTTCTTTCAGTCTTGACATTTCTTAATTTTACTGCTGGGAATGGTGTTCTGGAAACTATGTCCTGTGTTGTCAATACAGGGGCTTTAATTTTTTGTTTGTATTTTTAATCCTTGTTTTATATTTCAGTTTTAGTGTTTACACACACATTTCCAGTCAGAACAGTTCCAAACTTAGAAATTTTGTTGCATATTTCTTCACTCCCAGAGAATGATATGGCAATTCCCTATATTACTGCTACTGAAGTGCATCCTTAAGTGCAGCAGATGACATTAAACCTTAGCCAGCTTAGGCAGCTCTCCAGACTGCTAGCATGGCACATTGGTGTTACCAGGTCCTGTGCCTCCTTCCTGTAGTGCCTGATGAAATGGAAAAAAATGGGTCAATTGAATGGGAGTAACAGTTCATGTTCCTGTAATCTGCTGCCATCAGTTTTACAGCAGTGCTCACTGCATTAATTTCAGCCTTGCTCATCCTACTTTAGAATTATGTAGAAAAATCAAGTCTGTAGGGGCTTTTTTGAATAGTGTTAATTATGTATAAGCCTAATGCTCATCTGCTATAGACCAGATAATCAGTTGGTGTATTTGATTCAAATTTACTGGCCTGAACCAAATTTCTTCGTAACTACTGAGGATCTAGCTCAGACAAGTAGCATTTCTTGTCTTTAAACTCCTATTTATCAGCAGGTAAGTTTGAAATGTCTAAAAGAAGCAAGAGCCATAGAATAGACCAGTGTTTATATACTTTAGACATTACGCAGGCCAGGTAAGGTCCACTATGGAGTTTTGTGGTCTATTTTAAATTAAAAGAGTGAGATGCAGCAAAATACATGTTGTAAGATAAACTTTTATGAGGCTGAAATTAGTAGTATAAAAAAGACTAGCACCGCTTTCCAGTAAATATAACTGAAACACATGAAAAAAAAAAAAAATAGACTTTGCTACTTATTTTGGAAATTTAAATTACTCCAGTAAAGGGAATATTTTCCTATCTTTTCTGAACTAACCGGGTCTTTTTTCAAGAATCTCTCAGACAGATTTCCTAATATAGCCTGACTGCACTGTGAAGCTTTGGCAATACAGTTCTCTCTGTACTTAAGTATCCAGATAAATGAGAGTTAAGAACTGTTTGGCTCTGTTGGAAGAAGATTAGGCAGCCACTGTATGTCAGGGAGCATCAGCACATCTAGGAATTAGTTTATGATCATTTTCCTTGGATCATATTTGGAAGTAAAATTCTAATCTTGGCTGCCTGAAGTAGGTAGGATCATATGCTGGAATCAAAACTCTGCATACAATTCAGATAATCAAAAGAATGTCTTTATATAAAAATGATGGTCTTAGTCTGAACTTCCTTCATCCATTAGAAAGGAATACAATTGTATCTAAATGAAATGATGCTGTTTTCTGTCTAGGTCTTTACTTCTAATAAAATACTGCATTTTCACTATCTGTTTTACTTTCTCCACATGCGCACATTATCCCAGAGCAAATTCCTGTGGAATTTAATGTGGGAGTAGGGTATCCCTTTATCTAGTTATTTCTTTTGAAACAGAAGAATTATTTCTGTAATCTTCTGTTCTGACTGAATAAAGGAAAAACCATCTCTTTGTACTTTAACAAATACAGGCGTTGAAATTACGGAGTGCTCACCCAGGTACTTAGGTTTCCTCAGGATTTATCACTGAAACAGATTACTTGCCTAATTTTAAACCACATTAATAACAGTCTATTTTTATTAATGTCTATTGCTTAATCAATCTAATCTTCCCACTGAAATTAAATTGCTGAACTCCTGCTGATATCAGTGGTATCAGGATCAGACCTACAAATAGCTCAGTCAGTAGTTTTTTTCATTCTTAAAAGGTTTTGGTTTAGAAGCAAAAAGCTATTTTGTCTGTGGATGTCCAAGAGCAACATAAGAAGAAAGGATGTAAATTTAAGACTGCATTTCAATATGCTCTGAAAGAATTCACATGTGAACCTGAACTTAGTGTTGAAACAGAAGTTGTTTCATGGTGCTGGTGGTTACTGCAGCCACTGGGATGAGGCGATTGCTCCAGAGTCAGTCTGAAATGCCTCATCTGAATGGAAAGAGAGAGCAGCATGATTGCTTTCCTAACTGGTCCTTGCTTAATAATCATCCTTCTCTCTTACTACTCAGGGTGCTTCGCCTCATCATAACTTAATTTGCTGTTTCTACAGATGTGATTCCATTAAATGAAATAAATCAGTGATCTCATACACCTCATAGATTTATAACTCAAAGTGACCCTTTCAAAGGAGATTTTTCTGTTAACAGCAACTAAAAAACTCATATTTTCTTGTCATATTTAGAGTGACCTCAAGAAAGGAGATGATTGAAACTGCCTCATTGTGATGGCAAGGTTATATAAATTACAAAAGGGATTATAACATTGAAAATCAACATTGAAAAAGAATTGAAATGACTGAAATGATCTTAATCAGTATTGCTTTCATGTTATTTACTGAAGTACAACAGCATCTGCAACACTCCAGATCATATCAGAATCACTTCAGATCAGTTCCATGCTTCACATAAATGAAGCTTCTCTTCAGAAATGGCAGCTCTACAACCAACATTTTTTATAGCATCTTAGTTTTAGGAAATTGTTGCAGAAACATTTTTTTTTAATTCTGTCCAGAATCTGAGTTTCTTTCTGCTAAATCTAATAAGAAGAGAGAAAGATTTAAAATACTAAATGTAAGAGTTTAGCCTTTTAAATATTTATGCATGCAGTTGAAAGAAGATAATACAAATAGTGTTTAATTCTTCAAACGATTAATCAGCTCTCCACATTCTTGTTTTCAAACAATGTTATCATTAAGTTTGGGTTAGGCTGAACTGAAAGGGTTTATTGGATTAGATAATTCATATAGTTTTATATAAATACCTATACAGCTGTGCCTTGGAAAATCATCTCCTTTGTATTTTGTAAAGCAGTATCATGCTTTACAAATTCAAGTTGAAAGTGTGGAATTCAGAGATATGAGAGACGTGGATCCTCTTGTGTTGTCAGCAAACAGAACTAATTCTATTTCACATAGTTAGTCACAAATAGCAGGTTATATCTGAAACCTGCAGCCACCTTTCTTTGCCAGAAGTGATGTGTTACTGTTAGCTTTTGCTCAAATTTACTGCTAAAAACAAATGAAAGGAACCCCCGTAGTATGTGAGTTGTGTTGAGTAGCATATGAGTCTCAAACTTGAGGTAAGTTACTCTATAAACCTTTTCCTCAAATGAAAGAACAAACTGAACTTGTCTACCACTGGGTATAGGAAATCTAGGAATTTTCCATTCTTTATGGAGAGTGAGTTTATTATTTAACCTCCTTCCGAAAGATTTATACCCAGAGGTGTTCTGAGTACACAGGGTACGAGCCCCCACACCATGTTTCGATAGCAGGTACACTGAATGGTTTGCTTTCCTTCATTTCCAGGTGTGCTGTGTACCTCTCATTCTATTTATCTCTGTGGAAGTGTTACCAATACATTTAACTATCTGGTAATTACCTATCCCCAGAAAATTACCTTTTTCACATCAGTTGAATGGCCATTGAAGGACTCACCTAGTCACTACAGGCTTGCAGTCAATATTTCTATCTTTATCATAATATCTAAAGGTATTCCTGTGATCAGGGAAGAATGATAAACTAGCTTACACTTACTGATTTAACTTGTTACCTGTTGTTGCATTAAGAGGTAAAGTAATTTGGCAGAAAATAAACATTCTTGCATTCCACCTTGTCCTCAGATATCATAGGGGCTGGAGGCAGCTAGGCTTAGCTTCAGAGTGATGTCCAATTTGGTGCTGTAAGTCCAGTATCACGGATGCACTCAATAGCGGGTTGCACCTGCCATCTAGTCGTGGACTCACATGACACCCCATGAGAGGTATTTGTGGCTGGCTACATGAACAGTGCAGTTTATTGAAGCAACAGGAGTACTAGTTCTTATGGATTGCCAGTGATAAATACACCGTCTGCAAAAGCACGTGCAAGTATGTAGATTGTTAATAGCACAGTCTACCTACCAAATGTGTTAAGTTAAAGAAACAGCTCTATAGAGATTTTAAAGTTTTTCTGAGGAAGTACTCGGGATAGTCCAAATCTTACCCAAAGGCGTCCCTATGGGGGGGGAAGAGAGGCCTAGGCCATCAACTGTTCCCAGAAGACAGAGGTCGTCTGCCATGGTATCTTTCCTGACTAGTTCACGATGATATCTTCCCTAATATTCCTCCTTTCTTAAGCCATTTTTATATTGTTCTTTACCTTCAAAGTGGAGATGAGTTACTTTTATTATGAATTGTGTAAAATTCTCTCACTTCACTTTTAAAGATAGAGGTGATAAAAATTCAGGGAGCAAGCTTAATGAGGGGTGGTCGTAGCTCGCCGGCAGGTATTTGGAATGAAAGTGTGTTTTGATATTAAAATAAGATTATAATGAGCAAAGTTCGCACAAAGGACAGCATTTTGTCAAAAAATGACAGACTGTCAGATTGTCTAACCTGACACTTTGAATTTTGAAAGAGAAAGAATTTTGATTAGTAAAAGCCCTGAAATATTTAGTTTGTTTGTTTTAGTCTGTATTGAGGGAAACTGTGCTGTCCTCACCTCCTCTACTGTCAATGGTTATTTCCTTGCCATTTTCCTGACAACTTGCTGTAACTTCTATATTAGATTATTACAGAAATTGAGGTCTCAACCTACTAAGGTACCAACCTGAGAAAGATCTGTAGTGTAGGAAGTAGTTTAGCATAATAGTGATAGCGCAGCAAGGGTCAAACTGGCTGCTGTATTTTCACTACTTGAATGATTTAATGTACTTGGATAGAAAAGGGTATGTGCCCTATCAGTTACTCATTAATGATATTATCTAAATTCAGCCATTTTCTTCTTATTCACACCTTACATTAAATTTCCAAATAAGTGTCCAGTTCAAGTTTCCAATTTGCAGTTAAAGATTTAAAGACACTGCAAGCATTACATGATGCTTTGTACAATACACACTAATATTTGAGAAGCAGGACATACTGCCAAGTTTATATCAGCTGTAACAGTGTAAAACAGTTGCAACATAATGCAAACAAAAATAGTGAGAAGCAAGCAGTCCTGAACATTTAGTATGGTTACCAGGACCATAAGTTTCACATGAGAATATCTTCATATTTCAAACTAGTTGTATATCAGACCTCTTCAAGTGGAGGAGTAATGGCAATAATTAAGCTGATAATGTACTTTGATTTCCTTCTTTTGATGAATCTTCCATAAAAATATAATAAATTAGGGATGTGTTGCAGAAAAATCAGTCTTGGCTCAGGGAACTAACAGTTTAATACATTGCCAGTTATGAAAAACTTCTAATCACTAATCCTGTAATTGAGCAAAAAAACCCCATACAATTAAACAACCTTTTTCCCCCTTTCCTACTGTCAGTTTAAGCCCAGCACCTGTCCTGATGTAAGAGCTTGGCTATTGTGTGATTCAAACCTTGTGTGGTGATAAGGTCTGGAAAGAATTGTCTGGAGGGGAGAAGTGTTGATTGCTCCCAATGTCTTTGTGGTCCCCCTTTGGCTCCTTGCAGATATGTTTTAACAAAAGGAAGAGTCAAGTTCTGTATAGGTGGGACTCTGTCTTTATTTAGTTAAGTGCTCCTGCTGACTGTGCCATGGGGGGGGGGCAGATGGCAGTCACCACACTACTGCTAACTCCTGAGGCTCATGCAAATCAGCACCACTTCCTGTGGAAACTGGGAATGCCACCCAGATATCTCAGGGGTATAAAGGGACAGAAAAATATTGATTGGTGTGCACCTACCACCAAAGAACTGAAGACTTAGACTGATCCAGGGAGACGTCGCTGTATCCACAGGTGGTGATAACCTTTTCTCTTTATCTTTCTCTCTCGTACTCACTCTCCCACTCCCCCTATCTTTTCCTCTTTTCCAATAACTCTTTCTTCCTTTTCCTTGAAATTTAGTTGCACTGTAAAATAATTGCCTACAAAAATAACACCTTTATCCATACCTCTTGTTGATTGGTCCATTAGGGAGAACTAATACATTGTTTTGTTATTGTTCCTTGGAGTCATTGTCGTCACTCTGCCGCCCCGGCAGCCCTGCCGTGCAGGGACAGCCTCTTTCAGGGGATCACAAAGATTCATTTCCCTTGTTGTCCACTGAGTGGGATGAGACACCTGCCTCCTTTTGATGTATCAATTTCTTTGTTTTCACTGTGGGTTAAACTCAGTCCATCCCAGTTTGTTTGGTGGAGTGACAGGTGGTGCAGGAGATTGGGGTCCTCTGTGTAATAGAATGTTTCTGCTGCTCCTTAGTCTCTACTGGCTGTCTTCCTCTCCATTACATGTTCCAGCATGGGTCTTCTGTGGGCTGTAGTCCCTCAGGGGTGTCTCTCTTCCAGCATGGGTCATCCTCAGGCTGCTGTCCATCAGGGGTGCCCCTCTTTGGCATGAAGTGTCATCTCCAAAGAGCATGTGTCCTGCTGTGTATGTCCAAATGCTACTCACCCACATATCTTCCCCAAGAGCATCTCATTCATGTCTTGTCTCATCTCCTGCCTTCTTCCTTCAAATACCAGCCAGGGCAGCTCATGGCCTCTTTCCAAACAGGCCACTCTGCAGCCCCCAGCTATCCCCACCTTTCCAGGTATTCTCAATGTAGTATGCCAAGCTAAACATAATCAACCACTTGGCTAACCTGATTTCCATCTATAAAAAGATTACCCACTTAGTGGATGATGGAAAGGCTGTGAACATTTTTAAATTTGACTTCAGTAAAGCCTTCGGCACTGTTTCCAACATCATTCTTCTGGAGGAACTGGTTGCTTGTGGCTTGGATGAGAAAAAAACTGTCTGGGTGGTTGGGCCCAAAGAGTGATGGTGAATGGAGTAAAATCCAGCTGGCAACCAGTCACAACTGGTGTTCCTCAGGGGTCAGTATTGGGGCCTGTTCTGTTTAATATCTTTATAATGGTCTGGACAAGAGGTCAAGGGAACCCTCAGTAAGTTCACAGACAACACCTATTTGGCCAAGAGTGTTGATCTGCTTGAGGGTAGGAAAACTTAACAGAGGGATCTGGACAGGCTGAATTGATGGATCAAGGCCAGTGGGATGGGGTTTAACAAGTCCAAGTGTCAGGTCCTGCACTTAAGTCACAAAAACCCCCTGCAACACTACAGGCTTGGGGAAGAGCGGCTGAAAAACTTCTTGGTGGAAAAGGACCTGGAGGTGACGGTTGACAGCCAGATGAATATGAACCAGCAGTGTGTCCAATTGGCCAAGAAGGCCAACAGCATCCTGGTTTGTATCAGAAATAGCATGGTTAGCAGGACTAGGGAAGCAATTTTCCTCCTGTACTTGGCACTGGTAAAGTCACACCATGAGTACTGTGTTCAGTTTTGGGCCCCTTGCTACAAGAAAGACACTGAAGTTCTGGAGCATGTCCAAAGAATGACAACAAAGCATACCTCAGGTTTAGAATCAGGGGTTCAGTGGGTGGTCAACTCTCTTCCTACCTTTGATACTCATCAGTAGTGCATGCTACTGTTAACACACAGTCTGTTTCAGAAAGGCCTGATGAAGAAACACCTCTTTTCAGCATTTTCTTTCTTTCTCCCTGAATAGGAGGTTCATTCATGCTTTTAAATATGTTTATTTAGGACTTTCCCCTGTTCCTCTTGCATATAAAAGGTTGAAAATGTAACTTGAGTATGGAGGACATGTGCAGTAGTTTTTATGCAGTTTGCTAGCAATGCATTTTTCTCACTGGTCAGGAATCTTCCCTTATTATTTGTTTTTTAATTAAAAGGATACTACTTGTAATGCAAATGAGGAGTATCTGGTAAATCAAAGTGAATTCCTTTTGGTCATTAATGATCATGCCACATATTGCTAACATCATAATCTCCACTGGGTTTTTTTTGTGATCAGTAACATTTATAACCCTGATTTCCTCTGCTCACCATTTAATTTCTAGGGAAAACACAGCAGCAATTTTGTATTTTTGTAAGTTGACCCCCTTATAGCTTCCAAATATTTTAGGAAGTTTTTCATTGATATTCAGTTCAAAAATGAATGCAATTTACTGCTAGTTGATAATAAGAGATCATCTGGCTTCAGCAAGGTTCGCGTGACTGAATTTAATAAAACATTTGATGAAATCTTGATTAGATCACACAAAGCTTGGTATTTGGGAAACATCAAGTGTGATTTGTGCTTTTGTATCATTCTAACCCTAGTGTCCCCTGTGCTGAATGGAATAATCAGCTTAAATGTATGTACACTAATGATGTGTTTGTCATGAAAACATAGCACACAATTCCTTCATCAGTGTCACAGGAAAGTACAATGGATTTAATTCAGTGCTAGTTGCAAAATATTTTTGTGGTGGGATGTTCTTGAAAGGCAAGATAAATTCGTAAAGCTTTTTTGTGTGTAATTTATACAGACAATAGAGTGATAAGCAGGGTCTTATCCTGGGTGTCCTTATTGTTCTATGTTTTATATTTTGGAGTTGGGAAAAATAATGTATAATTGGCTGGAATAGCCAAAATGGCACTGCTTGATACAAGTCTCTTGATGTAGTAGTCATATATGTGAAATGTCTGGTAACGTACTCTCCCCACCACCTTTGCTTCCATGGAAGCAAGTTTGGCCAATATGAAATACTTTTGTGTCTCCCATTTTGAGTTTTTATTGTCAAATACACATTTGCATCAGAGATGTGAAAAAAATCTGAAATCTTATAAAATGTTCTGAGATAATATTACTTTCACTGAGGAATTAAACCTCATTAAAATTAGACAGCTAGTTTTCAACAACATTTCTTTAAAGAACACTGAAATAATTTCAATAAAGTCCAATGTTCTAGATGACCTTCTTTGACAGAACATTATGACTTTTCATTTCAGAATATTTATTCACAGAATCATGGAATGCTAGTGGTTGGAAGCGACCTCTGGAGATTGCCTAGTTCAACCCATCTGCCAGAGCAGGTTCATCTAGAGCAGGTTGCACAGGAATGAATCTAGGCAGGTTTTGAATATCTGCAGAGAAGAAGACTCCACAACCTCTCTGGGCAGCCTGTTCCAGGGCTCCATCACCCTCACAGTATAGAATTTTTTCTGCATATTCAGATGGAACTCCTTGTGTCCTAGTTTTTGTCTCTTGGCCCTTATCCTGTTGCTGGGCACCACTCAACAGAGACTGGCCCCATCCTCTTGATATCTGCCCTTCAGATATTTATAAGCATTGATAAGATCTCCTCTCAGTCTTCTCCAGACGAAACAGCCCCAGGGCTCTCAGCCTTTCCTTGTAAGACAGATGTTCCAGTCCCTTAATTATCCTCTTAGACCTCCGCTGGACTCTCTCCAGTAGTTCTCTGTCTCTCTTGAACTGAATGGAATACTTCAGATGTGACCTCACCAGGGCAGAATAGAGTGGGGGGACAACCTCCCTCGACCTGCTGTTCACACTCTTCTTAATGCACCTCAAGATACCATTGGCCTTATTGGCCCCAAGAGCACGCTGCTGGCTCGTAGTTAACTTACTGTCCACCAGAATTCCCAGATCCTTCTTCACGAAGCTGCTTTCCAATAGGTCAACCCCTATTCCATACCAGTGCATGGGGTTATTCTTGCCCACGTACAGGACTCTACCTTTGCCCTGGTTGAACTTCATTAGGTTCCCATCACCCAACTCTCCAGCCTGTCCCGGTGAAGCTATTTGCTATGACATTTTATGTTATTCAGCTGCAAGATAAATTGTCAAAATCAAAATTTTACCTTTCAGTGCCATCAAGACAAGTGATTTTAATTTCCTTATTTGTCAATTCAGTCATAAGTTTGGAAGAAGGTTGCGGTTCTAATAGTACAAATATATGTACACATACTTTTAATACGCACTGTTACCTAGGGAGAAATGCCAATTTAGACATTTCTAGGGAAACCAGGGATAAAATGCCAGTCCTGTTAATTGTCCATGTTCCTAATTTTGAGCTAACCTTGTTCAAGTCTTGCTTAATTTTTCTTTTATTCTGTAGACTACTAAAATTATGATTACATTTCTTCTTGGGTTAAACAGAGGGTATGCTGGCAACAGATAGACCTGAGTAGGAGTTGGTTTTTTCCCTTATTTTATGTCAAATGTTTTTCAAACTCATTCTGAACCTGTCAAAGCCTGGTTTCTTCATAGTTCCTTTTTTTTTTTTTAAGGAAGATTTTTAGGAAGAAAGAGTAGGCTGAAGTAAAGTTGCGTCTTTTTTTTCTGTTTATGGGGGGAGACATTTCGAACTGGAGTACGTATGGGAGGAGGGAACAACTTTGCATCTTGTGTGAACTGTGAACTCTTCAGTGCTTACAAAGCCTTGGATAGCTTTTCATATATTGTATAAAATTGGACTAATAGCTAGTTGAAAGTTCTGTTTTACAATCTCCTTCATGTGTCAGTGGCATCAAAAAACTGTCAATCATGTGGCAGAAGGTTAAAGGGAATTTCTTATATTCAGAAATTGTCATATTTGTAAATTCTGAGTTTAAATGTAGACAAGATGTAATATTTGGATCCACATTTCAAATAAAGAATGTTTGAATGAACTCTGGATCTAATAAATATTTGGTATTTCTAAAATCCACATTTGGGTACATTTTGCAGTTATATCTACTGTCACTGTGACGTTGCAGATCTAGTCAGGGATCAGAGTTTTGTTGTCCTAAGTGTCACACAAACCCAAAAAATGTCACAATGAGGTAGTTCACTTTTCTAATAAAATACTCCTCATGCTCTTACAAGCTGCTGAGAGCTTGATGTAGAAACTAATAACCACTAAAGTTAATGAGAGTCTATCTTGTGGAGAAGTGGTTCAGCCTCAGTGTTAACCTCTACATCTTCAAGTAAATCTGCAGTCTCCTTGATCATGTAACTTGATACTCACTTGGATCCCCATTTGAATCATTCAGTCAATGCTCACAGAAACACACAGATGAAAAGTACAGTACAGTACAGAACAGTGCAGAAGAGACTATATCTGTCACTGGTAGGATCTACAGTGAATATAGTAGTCTCTGAAAAGCCTCCAGCATATGACCTGCAATACTGGCATGCAGCTCCATTATTGTTAGGGTTTGTGTTTCATATTCTAAGTTGCTCTTGTTATTTGACACTACTGATATTTACCTGCCATGAAATACCATAACATGCCAAATGATTTTATTTTTTTGCTGTATTCCTAGAGCTAGTTTACAGAAAAAAAGATTTTTAGGGTGTTTTTGTTGCTGTAATTGTTCACTGATTGTAGGAAGTCAACCTTTTTACTCTCTCACAATTATGTAGAAAAATAACGAGTATTTTAACATGAGAAATAACACTATATTCAAGTGCTGGTAAAAGACACATGATGGGAAGTGTTAGAAATATAATGAAAAAACCTTTGTCATGTGATTCTGGAAGGGTTCAGCATTTCTCTAGCTTGTATTCCATTGATATTCTTAGGAGATCTCCTATGGACTTCTACAGTAGCGTTCAGATCAACACTTGTGAAAATCCTACTTTTAAAAAATCTCATTAATTCACTGGCAAAACTTGCAAGGTACAGAAAGCTTAGTCTGACACCTAAAGCTGATGTCAGTAGGATTTAGGTGCCTAACTGTACAAGATTAAGTAACCACCTACCTGTGGAGACACATGAATATACCATTATTTGAACTGCAGAGCTGCCCTGGTATTGCCTTGTCCTCACTATTCCCAGGAGCCAGGCACCCCATTCTCCTACAAGCTCCATTTTACTCACCAGATATGCTGATCATTGCCTGACTCTGCCTGTGTTCCAGAAGGTAGTATCTGAGCCTAGCATGAGATGCAACTTCAAATTAATCAGCAGCAATGCTTATTGCATGTACACAAAATAGCATTGCAGCTAAAGCCCTTCTCTCCATTCAGTTTCCTCCTCAAACAAAGGGAATTAAAACTACCTCTCCAGTTTCTCTGAAAAACTGTTGGAAAGGAGGGGCAGGAGAAAAACCTTTCCTCTTCCCTTCAGAAGTGGATTAGTATGCAGCCAAGAATACAATTTATAAAATGAAATTTGTCCAACTTGATTGCTTTGCATCACGGATCTGTCAGTTCCCTCATAGCTTGAAATAGTTTTGCAGAGAACAATGAGGGGAAGATGAAGGTTTGCCCAAGCCCAATTCCATATTTCAGTTCATAAATATTTACATTGCAACACTTGTGAACACTAAAAAAACAGCAATTGAAGCTGTTTCTGAAAGTTCATAAGCTCTTTATCCATTTTTATTTTTTATACCAATTTGCAGACGTCCACAAAAGAATACCTGAGTATATCTCTAATCTGGCTATTATAAATTGGTCATCTGGCTATCAATTAGATTTATATTCACAGTGTGATAGTTTTGAAATGTTTGCACAGAGAGGGCGTTATGGTAAGTCCTGCAATATAAATCTAATTGTTAGGTTTATTAAAGAAACCAAAGGAGACCATGTCTTTTAAGTACCTCTTAATCACTAACATACCTGTTACTTAATAGGGTAAGAATATCTGTCATGTCCTATATGAATCAAGATCCTGCCAAATGCTGTAATGCTTCGTAATAGTGTATCAAAAGACAGGAAAATAATGGCATAAACACAACTAGGAAATCAGTTAGAGGCAACCTACTATGCTTCTGTTGCACATTTCTCCCCTCTTAAATGTTATTTGAAAACCATCTTACAGAACAGGAAATTACATTATTCTTGAAAGTAGCTACAGTAGTTTTAGAAAATCACTTTGTGTATGTGTGTGTGTGACATGGAGAGTGGGATTAACTTTTTTGCTAAAAGTAAGTATTAAGAAACAAGAAATCTATAATCTAGGCTAGTTTTTTACCTTATATCAACAATGAAACCCATTTCCAGACAGATGTCTGACATATACTGCCCATTTAAATTGGGCACATTCCTTTTATTTATCAGCCATGACTGTCAGTGATACTGACTACCATATGCTTCTCCATCTTAATATGCATCTGCCAACAGTCATTGGTAAAAAGGGAGTCAACACCCCAAGAAGTGTATTCCAAACTGTATGGAATAAAGAATCATTAGTGCCAGTAATGATGCAACCCAAACCCAGATCTTTATGCATGCTGATGCAAGAGGTGCTAAGTCTGATAAAAGAAAACATAAAAAGAGAAGGAAAAAGAGTAGAAAAGGAAAATTAGTACCTAGGGATTTCACAGATCTGTTCACAAGTAGCACGACATCCGGGAGGGTAAGATAGTTTAGTCTCTGACAGTGAACTGACAGTTAATTTTCTTGCTCTTTTGAAAGATAATATAGTTGACTTTCTATTTATTGCCCCAACTTTTAAACTCTCTAAAACAGTATTGTAAAGAACTTAACTTTTTATTTATCTCAGAAGGAAATGGTGAGTGGACCCACAGCCTAAAATTTCCTGTGATTCTCTAGTCTCACTCTCCCTCAATTATGAGGTTCGTTTGGTTCATCTGTAACTTGACCTCTAAGCTACACTTTTTAAAATATTCCATTTAAAAACTAACATATTTAACTTATTTTGGTTAGGCTGTACAGCAACATCCAGATACATACAAAGATAAAATGTCTGATCTTTAGGATTTAAAACACCATTATGAACTGCATAATGTACACTATAAAAATAAATACAACTTGCTACATTCGGACACTTAACGGTTTTTTGAAGCATATTTGAAAATGTTTTCCTTTTGTCTTAGTTGTGTCTTTCTGTTTCAGCTTCTTCAGATATATGCTGATTTTATACCTACACAACTGATTAGAAAGAATGATAAAAAATCCCAAACATATGTATGTAAACTACTCTTCTGGAAATTACCAAATATTGCAAGATAACTTGTACATGAACCTGAAAACACGAACAGGAGCTGAAAGTTAAGAGATTTCTCAAACCACAAGTATCTCACTGAAGTCAGAGTATTCCCTACTCAAAAGGGAGTCTGGAGAGCAAACTAAAATTTTATTATCTGGATAGGAGTAATAATTTAAAAAATAGCAACATTTAATTTCTAAAATAACCTGAGATTCAAAGACATTTTCTATATGACTGACACTTTCCTAACCTTACTCTTTCCATTATATTAAACTTCTGGGGACAGAGTTTGGCACTTGTAAGTAAACCTGTGATTTCATAGACACATCAAACAACAGTAATTTTCATATAGGGTTTGATGTGAAAAGGCGTGATTGTGTATGAGCCTTTAGTTTGCAAAGCATCAGCCTGGTTAAAATTATGATCTGGTTTCACACTCTTTTTGCAAAATCATTTCTATCATAACTTCTGGAATTAAGAAATTAAAACTGGCTATAGAGAGCAGGAACATGAGCAAGAAAACACTTGGACAGAACAGCAGTGCAGAAAAAGTTTCAAATAAAAGCCAACCTTGGAATGCAGTAACAACTACTGTTTTTATAAATTAAGTTTGCTTCATCCTCAGTGAAAATATGTTTCTCCATTTATATCTTAATTTATTTCCTAATGACTTAATAGACATTACCACTGCAATGTGTTTCTGTCCACAGAAATTATTGTACAGTCTGTATTACATGTCTGTGTAGTTATAAACCTGAATGCAGTGCTGGGGTTATGTAAAGATATGGGGTTAAGTATAATACCGATACACTTGCAATTATTCTCATGTAATGTCCTCACATGTGATAAGCAAAAGCCATGGACTATCCTTAGGAAAACCTAGTAGGTACAGGGATAGAAGTTAAGCACTATTGTATACATCCATATTCATAAAGTAAAATTAGATGGACAAGTTAAAATTTGTTGGCCTCTTGAAAAGGGGAGAACAGTTCAAGGCTGCTCAAACATGATATGAATACGCTATTCCTAATAACATATCAGGAACAATTTATCTGAATCACAATACATGTAATGTAATGCAGTCTAGGAATAATATACATCATTTGTTAATGGGCAAAGACGTAGAGTAGTACTAAACAGTTCATCTGCTAAGGCATGTAGATACTGCCAAAAATTCAAAATAATGGCTATAAAGACACAGAAAAGAAGTACAGAACGTAACATTATGACAAGGTGTAGAGTTGGATGTCTCAGCCCACACTGAAGGATTACAACTGCTGGAAAAAAAAAAGAGGATTTCATCTGACTATGTTTATTATTTTATAGGGGAAGAAAAAATATTAAGAAAGTAAAGAAGAATCACATATTCTACTTCATTTCTGTATCTCTGGTACTGTACTTAAAGATTTTCACGGTAGCCTCATAAGAATAACCATAAAGCTGAAGGTGAGATAAAAGGCTAAGGTCCCCAGCACACATGAGGTGTGCCCACATGAGAAAGATGGAAAGAGATCAATGTTGGTGCAGTGCCATGCTTTTTCCAGATAGTGTCCTTGGAGTTGTAGGCTTTGTGACTCTCTGAACTCTAACCCAAACTCTCATCTTCCCTCATCAGACTAATAGCAATGGTTACCTTTATCCACCTTTCCAGTTAGCGTTTGCAAAGTAATGGAACAAGTAATTTAATTGTGAAATCAAATCTGCTGGCTTTGTGATAGACTTGGATTTTTTCTTCGTTATTTTTTTTATTGTTTGCTGGTAAAAAATGAAGCATTGTACAAAATCATTCCAGACTCTTAATCCATATAACTCTTAGAATAAGAAAAAAATTCAAAAACTAATAGGGGAGGCACTTACACTGTTTTACTGTACCTACTATAAATAAAAGTGAGTTTTTTCCCTCTTTTGTTACCATCTCTCACATACTGTTTGGGAATTTTGAGGGATTAGGACAAAGCTTCTGATCTTTTCTTTGAGATGGAAAGGAAATGGAGGTACATAGAGGTAAGAGAAAAGTAAAGCTCAGGACTGTGCAACAGATTGTTGGAAGTAATAAAATTTTACAAAACCCAACGAAAGAATGAAGAAAAACTAATCATTCTGCTGCCAAGGGAGATACTGGTTTTTTTCCTCATGTCTAGATATCATTTTTTCTTCAGCCTTAGCATTCAATGTAGCAAGGTGAAGTTTTAAAGGAAAATATAGCAAGAGGTGTTTGGCAATTGCTTAAAAACTTTATGCTATACCACCTCCTAATGAAGATTAATGGGAACAAGGTGCTAAGGGGCAGTTAAAAGAGCAAGAAGAATGTAATTTGTTCTATCAATCATCAGTTTATCTCAGTAAATATGTGTGACATATGGTGTAGATCTATAAATTTGTCACATACTTTAATACTGTTGCTCATTTTTTTGGCTAATCAGTAGTCATATTTCACTTCTTGTTAATGCCAGCAACTACTTTTAAAAATTATTTCCAAGTAGTGATTACTGAACCTCACATATTGAAGTTCCTTTCAACTACAAAGATTTGATGCAGATGTTTATTACAGCTTTATGTCAATGACTTCACCTTTCAGGTGTTCTTGCAAGCATCTCATGAATATCCTGATTCTCTATGTCCTGAAAGTGAGAAACTGACAGAAATCAACTTTATAAAATAATTTAATAGTAGTAGTGATTATTTTTATAGACTGAAAAGTATGAGTTTAGGAAGAAACATAAAGTAATTCTTTCATTTCATGCATCTTTCCTGTTACGATTTTAAATGTCAGCCTTTGATTTAAAACAGGGTGTGAAGAAATGGTTAGCAATCTGCTACTCCACTTAGCTGCACATGTCTATTGGGCTGGATGCGTTACACCCGAGTACTGAAGGAGCTGGTGAATGTGCTCACCAAGTAACTTTCCCTCTTTCATCAGCATTCCTAGCTAACAAGGGAGGTCCTAGTGTACCGGAGGTTAGCAAATGTGACACCCATCTACAGGAAGGTCTGAAAGAAGGATCCAGGGAATTACAGACCTGTCAGTCTGACCTCAGTGCCAGGGAGGCTTATGGAACAGATCATCCTGAGTGACATCACAAGACACTGGTGAGACACTGGAACAGGTTGCCCAGAGAGTTGGTGGAAGCCCCATCCTTGGAAGTTTTTAAGACCAGGCTGGATGGGGCTCTGAGCAACCTGATCTAGTGGGAGGTATCCCTGCCCATGGCAGGGGGTTTGAAACTAGATGATCTTTATGGTCCCTTCCAACCCTGACAATTCTATGATTCTATGATTGGAAAACCAAGGTCTGCATATAAACCAAAGAATCAAACATTCCCAGAGAGAGTCATTGCCATTGTTAGTGAACTCTTAACTTTCAAAAAAGAGTGATTATGTACAAACTGTCTATTGTGAGTTGTCCCTGGAAAGTCTTAAGTCACAAACCATACTCAGAAATCATTTCGGAGTGTCTAACATCAGAAGCCACAAGAATACTAGCAATCATTCTCACAGCTTAACAGCATGGTTGACTGCACTCTACTACATTTTGTTTAATCTGCTAAAGTAGTCCTAAGGAAGGAGTCGAACAGCAGTGTGCTTCATTCATTACTGTATAACTTTGAGACTCTGACTAATGTGACAATCAGATACAGCTTTTTCATTGACATTATATTTACCTACAGACAGTCTCATTTTTACTGGCTCACTTTCAATATGAAACACTGTCAAGGAACCAAGAGGAGATCTACTTCAGCAATGCAGCTTTACAGCTGTAGTAAGACAGAATTACCATCTGGAAATATGTGTTCTAAGTTCCCTACTGCTGATGCTTTGAAAATGTGCTGGCTGTAAAATGTCCTTATTCTGTACCCCAGGACTGTCACACAATGGGTCTTCCAAAGGGACACAAAAGGTGAGAGTTGGAGAGTTCAAATTTCACACATTTACATGCATCAGACCCTGAAATGTTTCAACTATGGAAACACACAATACTCCTCATGCATCTAAGGTCTCCTGCAACAGTAATATTTTTAATGAATTGCCTTCTTTTTCACAATATTTTCACTTTCTTTCCGGGAAACTGGAAGATCTTAAAATGAAGATGGTTTTCAAAGTCTAGCTTTGACACCTAGGGTGACACCAAGTTTTCAACTCAAAGCTCAAAACCTTTATACCATTCTTTAAACTATTGTTTTGTCCACATAACTACTGCTTATTTTCTGCTTGCCAAGTATATACGGATACCTCTACACATACATACACATACATACAAAAACATTCCCTTAGCTCCCAATACTACTGAGTTTAAAAACATGGATCATTAATGTTTCACATCTAATTCAGATTGTACATCTGTCAATCAGGCAGTAAGATCTTTTTCATAGTTTAAAAGAAAAATATGTAAGATATGAAATGAAACTGTAAGAACACAAAATTTTAAAGAACCAGTTTTTACTTTGGCCAGAAGTGTTTCACAATTAATTTAATCACTGTAATTTAAAAACAAACAAGCCAAAAAAACAAAACCAAACCAAAACAAACAAAAACACACACACACAAAACCCAGACAAACAAAAAACACCACAAAACAACAAAACAACAAACCAAACACCGAAACGAAACAACCAGCAATTTCCATGTTCTTAAAATATAAATAAATTCCACTAATAAGAATAATGTGTACAGATGAGAAAAATTCAGGGCAATGAAACTACATGTGACAGCAAGTAAGAATACATAGAATATCAACATAAGTCATCCTTTATTCAGATCATTTTCTCTGAAGTAATACTATCATTCTACATAACTAATACAAAGTATTAAGACAAATTTCCTCCTCTTTCCTTTTAAACTATGTCAGCCAAAATTTATTCAATTGTAGTCACTACCTGGAGCAAAGTTCGTATCCAAATATAAAAGAACACTCTCAAACAGTAGAGAAGACAACTGAGAAAGGATGTAGGGAATATCTTGAATTTACAACTATATTCCTTCTCTTTTGTGATTATCAAACCCAATTTAGTGCCACATCAGATAACGAAAGTTCTCTGCTCTCAGTCTTCTCCAGTCACTGTCTGTATTGAAAAACCATTCATGCTAATATGATGGAAGCTACGAACACTAAACTTAAAATCAACTGTCAAAAGTACCTCTTTTGTGTGCACTTTACCTGGCAAGGAAATTAGTGGGCAGTTCTTGTGAACACTTCAAGGCTTGTAGAAGATTTCTTTTGGCATGAAAAATAATCTGCTGAGCATGTCTGTTATGGAATGACTCAAGAGGGAACAATGAGATACTACAGACCAAGAAAGATGACTGAGAAAGCTTTGTGCAATCTTGTTCCCAAGAACTCTTCCCTCTGTATTATATGCCTCACTTGCAAAGCCTGGCTGAGCACTGCATGCCTTTCATTTTCATCATTGGAATTAGTTGCTGCATTTCACAGCTCTAACATTTCCTACTGATAGTGATATGTAGTGGATAGTTCACTAGACCCACTGGAGCAATGATCCTTGCTTTTTTTCCCTGGCACTAGGCTGAGCATCCAGTTGGGAGAACACAGCATGTACCAACAAATGCCATTGTGATTGGTCATTGGACTAGGACTCTGGTGTGCACCATGGTGTGCATAAGCAAGGAAGTCTCATTATTTTATTTTTTTTCCTCTTCTTTCATTGATATCACCTTATCTGCTTCCCTGAGCTAGGTCATGGTTAAGTTGGTCTATTTAATAAAGGAATTTTTATTAGGACACCTTTCATATGTACCATCATAGCTGCAACCTGGCATTGCAAAGATGGATAAGGAAAGCACAAATGTGAGCTTTGCTCTTATAACAGGTTGAGTCATTCAGTACAGGGAATTGCAGCTGGCCTGAGACTTTAGTTATTTTTGATATACAAAGCTGATACAAGCTTTACAACAGAAATGAAAAGAGCAGCAGTCATCAGTCTGCAACATTTTTATTGCTCCTCACATTGCTGTTATTCTTCCTTTTTTAGATAGTGATCATTTGTACAGCAGGTCTAGTTACTCAGATCACTAGAGTTTATATTACAAGCAATTGAAAAGCCTAACCCTGCAAAACAAAAAAAACCAATGCCTGCTATGCTGTGAAAATAACGAAGATAGTAGTATTTGTTTACCTGTACTACAAAAACTATAATAAATCAGAGTTAAAATATGTTGTAAACGTGGATCAACTAGATTCTAATAATTAAGCAAGTTACTTTTATTTAGGAATACATATTTCAGAGGTGTTTGCAAATGAGATTTTAATGATTAAATAAAATATAATTAAGCCATTCTTATAATCATACAGAAGACCACTAGTTGTTTTAATTTTTTCTTCAATGAGGATAAGATGACTCAGATTCCATTAAAAAATGGAAGATAACTGATGCATAGTTGGAGTAAACCTGGGCATGTAACTACTACTTCTGTGGAACCAAAAAATGCTAATTGTATTTGCACTGAAAAGCATGAACAAGTTTTAAAACCTGAATTAAAAGAACATTTACATTCTTCCTGCTTAGAAAGAGACCATAATAACTGAGTGTCTTTTTCTGGCCTAAGCAGAATTAGGAAAGAATAATAGAGCAAGTGTGAATAGCCAGACCCATACCAGGAAAATACAGGCAAATAATAAATAAAGAACACAAGAAACCTGGACTTCATACTTCTTCCAGGTGGAAGAATCAGTTTTGGAAAAGGAAACTGAATTGTTTTCCAAGTGAATTTTCCCTTATTCTCCCATCTCTAACATGAGCATTCTAGTGTTTGCATCATGCCACCCATAGTTTTGCTGTCAAATTCACTAACACTAAAAAGAAACCTGTATAGGCTGGATATGCTGATTTAATATAATTTACTGGATGCAAAATATATTTCCTGAGCTGCATAGAAGCCTTGATCATTGTTAGTGTAGACCTATTCCAAACCTTGTAAATGTCCATGAGAGTTTTTCAGTGGACTATATGTGGGGATGTTCTGCTTTATCTTTTTATATCTGAAATTGGCTCTTATAATAAAATCAGAAATAGTTGAGCAACAGTAAAATTTTGGGGTTTGGTGTCACTTTTTTGACAGTTTTAATAACCAACTTTAGTTAAAATCAAGTTCCTTTTCCCAAAAATTCATTTGATTGTACACTAACAAGTAGTATTTATTATTCAGACATCTAATTTTTTAATTTTAGTGTTTAAATTAGAAAAGCAATTTTTGGTAAGAAACATGTAGATAAGGAATCAGAAGACGGCTCATTATTTTTGGACCTATTAGCAATAGGTGACAGATGATAAGTAGACATCGGTGGCAGCATATGAAACCATGGGAACTTCAGGAGGCAAGATATGTTTCTTCCTGACAGGTATTTTCACCTGCTTATACCACTCCAGAGAGATCACCTCAGTTTATGCCCAACATTATGTACTGACTTAAGCTCTCTCCATTGTCTCCTTTCCTGACACTGACTAAAGCAATGATGCTATTTGTCATTAAGACTTTGCTTTTATATCTTCCTCACATATAGGTATTTTCCAAATGTTGGTATTTCATCTGTAATGTAGAAATTGCTCACATTTTCTGAAAGCATTTTTTAAATTTCTAGAGATTATAATAATAACAGAGAAAAAATGGAAGAGAGATATAATAACTTTGTAAGAATTCACTTCTACATTATACTATCTTGACTCCATCCATACTGATCACATTTCAGAAAAAGTAGAATTTACTTCTTAAGAAACACATATAAATAATAACATAAACCCAAGATTTTTCAAATCTTTACTATAACTTAGTCCAATTTTATCTTTTTGAAGCAGACATTTAACATTACCACTTTTCTCCCATTTTTGAAGTCTGCTTCTGTTGAATTTTACCATCATCTGAATTATTCTACCTAAAAGAAAAATAAGAAACTTTATGAACAAGTTTCTCCTGAATCTTTAAATCATAGAGCAGTATTTTCTAAACAAAACAAAACAAACAAACCCAAAACCCAACAACCCCCCAAAAAACCAACAAAAAAACCCCAAAGTCCAGATCAAAGTCCAGATCAATTGTATCTCTTGCACTCTATGCAGCCTCACAAAATATTGAGAAGGCAAAAAAACCCAAACAATTGCAAAGTTTGTTGCCCTACATTGTAGCTCAGGAATGAAAATATTGATTAAAGTTTAATTGTTTAGACAATTTTTACTATGTCTTAATCATATGCAAATACAAAAATTCTAAAGGACATCAGAAATCAGCTTTGTATTCTTTCAATGTCATACAAATAGTAATAGTACTGTTTAAAAACACACACATTGATTCACAGCATTCCTAAAATATATGCATTATGATAATCTGATAGATAAGATTACAAATAGAAAGGAAAAGGCATTCTCTAAAACATTTTAAAATATCTATGTGATTTACAAGCCCTGTGAGAGTATACCCACAGTCAGGTTTAGTTGGCAAGACTGGTCTCATCAGAGTCCTTCTTTACTCAGGGAAGAGGGAAATATTTATGCAGAGTGTGATTGAAAAGATCTAAAATAAAATAAAAAATTAAAAA
>WTSP01004334.1:219496-250179 GCA_025331215.1 Actenoides lindsayi | reverse complement strand
GCACAAGGCTGAGTACCTCTTCTTCCCCCCCCTCGCTGGGGTGCCGGGGGTCCCCCCCTTTTAACCCACTCCCACGGAGGTGTGGAAACCCCCCCCCCCCCCCCCCAAAAAAAAAAAAAAAAGACAACTGTAATGTGTCAGGAATCTCACAACTCCAGGAGCTGCATCTGTAAAAAGGAAAGAACAATTGAATGCACACATTGAATCTGCAAGGCGGTCATGGGAAATGCCATTTCCACTGGTCCAAATGCAATTAACTGGAGCATTGCTATTGTTTCCAGGGCCAGCAGGGCAGCCTTTTCCCACCTGCTGATCTCTGCAGCAGGTGAGTTTCCAAGGGATGACTTCCAATTTAATTAACGGAGAACAATGTTTTTTAAAAAACCAAAATGCCCAACCAACCAACTGTTCTTACATTTGTTTCAAAATGTAAAACATACATCACATAAACCCCAAAAGATAATACAAAGAAACTTGACTGCCTTTCAGTCCTGGAGAAGCTGGAAACCTATTTGATACTGTGTTTAAAATACCATTTTTACTACCAGTAGATACCTTAGTTGGAGGACCCCACAATGGATTGATTGTTTACTCAGTGAAAAGCTTTCATTCCCTCTTTTAGGCCACAAATGTAAATATAGAAATAGATCACTCTGAATTGGTCTGTTTATGATGATTTATTTAATGGCTAACCACAATGTCTTAGGCTACTGATACATAATTTAAATATGTCACACAAATACTGCATTTTGTTTTCAATTCATCCTCTGTACATATCCAATAAATTGAGCATGTTAAAAAAATAAAGCAAGGCCTTGGTTATTGATCTTGACAGGGTTCACGGTCCTTCTAAATGTGTCTTTAAGTCATTTTAGCTTGCATTTGAACATAATGCTCATGATAGGCATGGCTTAAACTGATCTTAAAGAGATTTAAAATAAATACTGGAGGCTGCTTGCTGAAAGTTGATGTAAGGTCTAAGTCCCAGTCCAGCAAACATGCCTATTTCCCTCAGCAGCCCCAGTCCCCAGCAGGCTGAGGATTCCCAGGACCTCTTTGCTAGCCAGGGTGAGGGTCACTAGACACCAGTGCAGGAAAGCAAGTCCCAGTCTTGAAACGCAGCTTCTGGCACCCCCCATCTCTTCTTACAAAGATGATCCAGATTTGGGGCCTGCTTGCCCTTTGCACAGTGGCAAACATCCCCACTGTGGCCCCCCCTCCCCCCAAGAGGTGCAGAGCAATCCTGAGGGATGGAGAAATGGATGGATTTCTATTGAAGTCTTGCAGAAACATTTGTGTAGCTCTCAGTGCACTTTCAGTACTCATATTAAAGCTCTTTGCAGGTGAAGGCATGGCAGCCCACATTTCACACTTACACTCATTTAGGCTTTACCATTGGACCCATTTCATATTGCAATTAAAAGCTACTCTAGCATGCAGCATTTTAAGAAAGAATGCACCTTTAATATTTAAGGATACCATATCTTGCTGCAGGAATTCAGATCCTCGATTAAATCTAGTCTGCTTTGATTAATAATTGATGACATTTTTTGCATAGAAAAGTGAAAAAAAACCCCAAACCAAACCAACCAAACAAAAAAACCCCAAGACACTCATTCTATTTATCCGAGAGACTCAAGTAAATTACACCAATTAATGTTTTTGCTACATTTGTTAGCTATTGACAGAGTGGTGATACTGGGCAGAGGCTATTTTGCAATACGTACAAATCTGGCTGGAAATGAAATCTTAAGCTGTAGCATGTTTAGCTGCTTTGAAAAATAATTTGATGTTGAACAGCCAGAGAACCTGTGTATACTGACAGTTCAAGGTTATGTGTACCTTCTCCGAGTACTGCAATGTTGTGAACATACAAGTAGTGGAGATTGTGCAGGCACCTAAGCATTTGAAAGAGTTTTAAAGACTTGGGGTTAGATCTTGAGCTGGGGGGAAAAAATAATTTAGAAAGTACAGTTCATTACTCTGACCTCTCACATACAATTTTTTAAAACAGCTGTGGGAGGAAATAATAATCAAGATGCAGAAATGAAAGGAGGCAAAAATGCAATGTGATTTTAGGACAGACATCGCATCAGATTAAACTTGTTTGGTTATCTGCTTTTCTTGATCAGGGAAAAGTGGTAGATCTAATCTACATGGACTTTGGTTACATTTGACCTAGGCCCACATGGCAAGTTATCAATGGAGCTGGAGAAGCCATGTGGTTGGTCTTTGTTTGTGTTCTTTTGTTTTGTTTGGGGGTTTGGGGTTTTTTTGTTTGTTTGTTCGGTTCGTTTTATTTTAATTAAATGCCATCCCCTTGGTTCACATCAACAGATTAGACCTTTTCTAATTTCAACAGCTTTCACTGAATGTGCAAGTTGAGAGTCTGAGCACTGATGAAGACAGAATGTTTTCTCCAAGCAGAAGCTGCTGTGGCTTTCCTGCAGCTGACAGCAGACACGGTGGACCCAAGCAGGACCTGGTGGCTGGCACTTCAGGGGCACAACGTCACCCTCCACAAACCCAGATTGCCAGTGGAAGATTTGCCAAGGAAGGAGCAGCAGTTTTCTGCATTCAATCTGCAGAAGTTTCAGAGCCAAGGTGAGGGGATTAAAATTAATCAGCAAGGATGCACTAAGAGGGCATTTCCAAGCAATAAATATTTAACTAGAAGAGCTGAGAGGCAGAGGCAGTCCATAAAATAAGACTGATGAGTCATTGCTTGTCAGTCTGTGCCTTCCTGATGCATCAATATTTCTTTTGGAAGTTCACAAAATTTAAAATATTACCGAGTCAGATTTGGCCCCAGAAGTTTTGAAAAAATGTAAGAACAGTGGAATTATTTCCATTACATAATTTTTTTCATCCCAGCTACATTTAGCTAGTGGCAAGTACTGCTGTTCTCCAATGTTTCTAGTCCTGTTGCTTCTTCCCAAACTCAAACTCCCATTTCAGATCAAACATCTTGTGTTTGAGAATGGCTGATTTAGTGTATGTGAACATTTATAAATATGTCCTCCCGAAAAAATGCCATTGCACACAATTATCTGTAACAGGAATACAAAAAGAAACAAGTCTCATGTGAGAGTCATTGGGTATTGCCAGGGGGAGGGCAAGTCAATACCATTAAGATGAACAATGACAAGAAAACAAACTAGCCAAAAGCACCAGCCCCTTTGAGGTATTTGTTTCTTGCATTTCTATGTCATGCTCATACATACTCCAACACATCAGTGGTAGAAAGCAAAAGAGAAAACAGGCTAAATATATAAAAAGAGTTTGGCATATGAAAAGCAGTTAACATTGCTCAGATGAGAAGTGAATGCATTCAGATAACTTACATTTACCTTCGATTACAGCACTGCATGGGCCAGAGCTGGAAAAAAAAAGGAATAGTTTCCTTTCCCTTGAGACACCAGCAGTTACCCACTCCAGTAACTGATAAATTAGATGCCCAAAGGTAGTCATGTTTTGACACACAATGTTTTCTTTTACATTGGATGGTTTTAGTCTGCAGTTTTACACCTAAGAAATTATTCTGTGCAGAGATGCCTGGGCGTGCATGGGTCACTCCTAGAAATACCAATATCATGAGAGCTGCCACACTGTGCTTTGGTTTCATGGAGTTGGTAAATCAGTATCTAGTGATTTCCCACGTGATTATGGCTAAGGATGTCAAACTTGATTCTGTGTCTATGCCTATGTCAGAGCAGGTATAGGCTGGGTGTGTTTCATGGTCCTCACCTCCCTGCAAATGTAGATATGACTAATGAGTTAATCCAGTGCCATCAAAATCCACGAGCTCTGAATACTGACTTTCTTACAGACAGAATCGGACTCTACATCATCTTACTGCCACCCTTATCCACCTTACAATATAAAGAGTTTAAAAAATCCCCCAAAATCAATGATGAAGCCTCATTGACTTTGGAGGCATGGGAACAAGCCTGCAGCGTGAAAAGCAAGCAGGCAGGATGCTTTCTGGCTAAGAAGAGCTAAGCAGAATTGCTTTTCACTCAGTAGCAGGACTCCACTGTGGCTACTGGATGGCCTCTTACAAGCTGAATGTACTATTGAATCAATATTACAGCTTTATACTCGTATACATGCAGTGGGGAAAAAAAGTCTGCAGTCTGATCCTAATATCTGATGGCAGAACAACAAAGACCATTGAAACAAAAGGAAAAAAAAAGACACATTTAAGCACTCATTGGGTGGCAGTGGGTACCTTGTCTTTAGGTAGAAAATGCTTCTACTAAAGTGACTTTAACAAAATTAATTGTGTCATCATAAAGGTTTGCAAGGTACATTCACTGAGGTACCAATCTGCATGAAGCAGACTCTTGAAATACCAAGCAAAACTTTATAAAGAAAAATAATTTGATGGGTGTATCCCTGCTGATAAAATAGCCTTAGTAGAAGCAGCATTTCCAAAATTTGCATCAGTCTTCTTGTTAACACTGAACATGATTCTGTGACTCCTATTTGGTCCTTCTCTCTGAGAGCCCACAGGAGTAGCAGTCATGTCCAAACCACTGCTTCTGAATCCAGTGCTCCTGACAAAAAGGAATTCATTCACCTGGCAGAGGGATTTGTAGAGAAATGCAAACCAGATTGCAGGCCATTTTTGTCTCCCTAGCACTGGACTGGCTGTAAGCTGAGTCACATTGCAGTCTGCAACAGTCCAAGTGTGCCATGGCCTCCTATCCTCTGCATTGAGCCAGAAGTGGTGTGGAGACCCAGGTTACCTGTCTGGAAACCTCAGGTTTAACAGTGAACCTCCTCAGATGGAGGACCTTGCATTTGGCCTTGTTGAACTTCACGAGGTTGGCATGGGCCCACCTCTCCAGCCTGTCAAGGTCCCTCTGGATGGCATCCCTTCCCTCCAGGGTGTCAGCCGCCCCACACAGCTTGGTGTCGTCAATAACAGTTGTCTCATAAATTCATCTCTTGAGAAGAGATCTCATCTAATTCACCTACCTTTGAAAAATTAGTAATATAAATTAAACAGAATAGAATTTATTGTTATAGACCTGTAACATTTAGAAGGAATGAAGGTTCTAGAATAGGTTTTACTTTGTGGAATAGGTTTTACTTTGTGAAGGCGTTTTTCACTAACGTGAGCATTCATTCCAAATATCTCATAAATTGGAATCATAACTCTGCTTTACAAACCTGTTTGGCTTTCTGAGCAGCAGATAATGCACTACTCTTAAATAATTGTGCTGCTGTCTCACACTATACATAGATGTCTCTTGGGCTATTTTTTGAATGCTTGCTTTCTTTTGGCCCAACTTTTCTGTTGTCATCCATTTCCACAAGAAAGGACATTTTTATGATCTCATTTTGGATTAGCTGTTCTTAGCCACTTTTTAAAGGGACATTTCACCTTGAGTACAACAGCCCTTGGCTTCTAATATTCATAAAATTCAGACCTTGCCTATAGTCAGTTATTCCTGTTGTTTTCTTCTACAGTTGATTTTTATCCTTCCAGTTTTACTGGCAACATGAATTTTGTTATTAACCACCCAACGATTCCACAATCACTGCTTCTGAAGCTTCATGAAAACAATACAAATGCAGCAGAGAAAGTATTTTATTTTCCAGCTTTAGTTTTTGTCTTGGCTCATACCAATGCAATGCAGGTACCTGAAATTAGTAGTCTATCACAGCAAATCTCATATAAGCATTACAGTATCTATTTACATAAAACCAAGAAAAACATTTTTGCTTTATTAGTGACTTTAATCACATTTACCTGCTTGGATTTTATAGCATCAATGTCACATGATGGGTTTTTCATAGCTGACTTCCTGTTAATTGAATACTCTAATTCAGCCTCTAATTCTACCTTTTAATGGTTGAAAGCCCGTTAAAGCAGCTATTTCTCTAATAGCTGTGTAGAAAAGGTGATGTTTGTTGTTGTTTCATTCTGACTGGTTCTTCTCGTCCTTCAGCTGAGCAGTCTGATGAGGCTGCCCAGGCCCCTTCATTTTGAGTTTGGTACAAGAGCAGAGCAAAGCACTTTTTCAGAGGTATGCCTGCAAGGAAAATAAAAGAGATTTGCTATGTGTATGTTATCCACAATAAAACGCTCTTCTAACTGCTTTCTGTTAGCACATATAGTTAGTCCAGTATTATTTATTAGCCTAAAATAATGGTCTGCAGATTTCTTTTCACCATTCAAAATACTTGCAGCAAATTTGGACCAAACCCTTTGCCTACCCAGCTGGGCAGACTGGATGAAGCCAAATAAGTTCTCAGTAAATTGCACAAGAGAAAGGAAAGCCTTTTTTCCCCAGCATTCACGGAGCTTTATAAAGCCCTGGTCCAAGTTGAATCAGGCTGGGTTACAGGACACTTTTCCTCTTCAGCTATAAAAAAAGAAGCAGGAGTTTTCACCTGCCAAATTTTCTTTTGACTTCCATGCTGCGAAACTGTAATCACTGCAGATAATGGTATCTTGCTGAAGAGTTAACTCAATAAGTAGCACTAAGGGACATGGAGCTTATGATTCATTTTGTTACAGCATTTTGTTATACACTTAGTAGAACTCACTAAATATCAATGGCTAAATTATGACTGGCTTAGTTATCAAGGTTGCTGTTTTTATACCTCTATCTAAATGTGCTTTGCTCTTTTGTAGGCTATCTAATGTGTTACAAATTGTCCATTTTTTTATTTATTCTAGAATATGTCAACTTACATCGTTGCTTGGCCAAAAGTCAAACGTAACAAATGCTTTGTTAAATTATTGGTCTAAAAGTAGAGAACAAAGTCATCCATCATCAAGTCATAGGTTTTGTTATGTTTCCAATAAATTGTTTCAGTGTAATTTCCTCTGGTAATAAATCTTAAATCTGTGATATTCAATAGCATTACACAACACTGAACTTACTATATGCGTTTAAATGTAGGCTAAATGCTTATAGGAAAACCAAGAGCTTACACAGACCTTTTACAGCATTTTTGAGGGTATAATGGACATAAAATATTTAAGACATAAACCAACTACTGTTCAGCTGAAGAAGAAACTTCTGTTATTCCCCTAGTGCTCATTATCAACTTTGCTGAACTTTCCTCAGAAGCAGCTGGTGCTGGGCAATGCTCGACAAGATGAACAACAGTCTGGCTTGTTGCATTGCAAATAAGGCTTTCAAGTTTGGAGTGGGTCATAGAACAGAATTTGTCTGCTTCATGGTGCAGGAACTGTTGCATTAGTCATATTTGAAGCCTTTAATTACTGCCTCTGAGTAAGGATTCTGGTCTGGTAGAGCCAAACACTAAGCACTGGCGATGAACCAATGGAGAACAATGCACATTGGTGATGCAAAGAAAATTCAAGAGCCATTTTGGGAAGACATTTTGTACCATGACTCAATAAGCCTAAGATTCTAATCCCTATTATACTACCCTTCTCTAATTAGAAAAAAAAATAAATTAGTAAATTAGTAAAGGATTCAGTTTTACAAGCTCACAGAGACGTGGGAGTCCACGTGGTTCAATAAATGCATCTTTAGATATCTAAATGTATTTTCTGGCTCTCTCTAGGTTTTAAGATATAAGTGAGCCAAAATGGTATCAAAAGACGTTTAAATGTGTCCTAATTTTTTGTTAAAATAGTTGAGAATTTACCTGATTCTGTAAGATTTTCAGATTAAATATGAAGACGATTTTATCACAAGTTCCTCTGAGACCATCTTGCCAAAACTGAATCCAGATTTACCTGGAAACAGTATGGATCCATGATCTGTTGCTTGACATCTCACTAACAGTGTTACCAGGATCTGCTAAAGCAGAGATACAACTCCATAGAAAAGAATGGCTGTCAGGTCCAGGAATCAGTGGACAGAAAGCTTTGAGTCTTTCATGAGATTTGCTATTATTTTGTAAGGTGAAGAGGAGACATACATGATACATACATCTGATACATTAGCACAAGATCCAACAGCACATCAAGGGCAGTGAGTAAAGCACTGGCCGCTCAAAAAGACTTGTCAGGAATTTCTGGAATACCTGCAGCGTTTCAACAATGCTTACAAATTGCAAATGTCATTTTGTGATAGACTGCAAATAATTAAAAATGGCTAAATATACTGCTTGCAAATGGGCTTGTTGAAAACTTTGATCACAGACAGAAAGGAATTCTTTTAAAAGCCTACTGTTAACAGTAGGTAAAAAGTTAATGAGAAACATGTAAATAATTAATTTTTCCTCTAGAGCCAGAAAAGGTTTGTTGTTGCTGCTAATGGACTCACAATATACGTTGTATTGTCTTTTCTGAAGTAAGCACTGAGTTACTTGATCTCCATACAAAGGAGAACAGTTTATTGCAGCAGTAACTTTATTAGTGTTTGTATTCCTAGTAAAGAATATTTTCTTGGGTTAACTAAAGCAGGTTGCCTTAATCATATACACAGGATGGCAGAGCTAAACTGATACTTCAAAATAAATGGTGTACCTCAAATAAAAAAAACTATTGAAGGAAAATACGCAAAAAAAAAAAAAAAGTCTAGCATTTGGTATTTGCAAGAAAACAGTTGTAAAGCACACAGAACTCTTTAAGATGATCCAATTGTAATGCTGCATTAAAACATGTCATCTTCTTCCACGTGATAGTCTTTGAAGCAGTTTCATCAGGAGAAGCAATACCCTTCCTGTACTTACACATAGAGTATGCATAGTCATCACAGCTTGAAGGTCATTCAGGTAAAAAATACTTGGAAGATCCCAGATGTTCAGATGCAGTCATTGCACAACTGAACTGAGCACATACTCTCCCTACATTATTTGATAAATATTTTGGCAATATTACAGTAATCTCTCATTTGACATTATGATATTAAGTAATGTGATTGCTCTCAGTTGTCCTACTGAAAATAATTCCTACATAGTTCTGCTGAACTTATAGATGTCATGCAGGCTTGCTGAGTACATTGTCTGCATAGTATTAGAAGTTGTGCTGAGGCAGATACATCTCAGGGACAATAGAGATACCTTTGCATAAACTAGTGGATAACTTGGGGATAGGTAACAGGTTTAAAAAATGCATAAAAAATTGTCTTCCAAGTTCTTTCTCTGTAAGATAGACAATCAACTCCTGGCACAGCTTCATTCATGTGTGACAGACTCTGATAATATTTAATCATAATAAATGCACAGGATCTATTGTTGCTTCTGCTACTGACAGTGAAAATGCACCTTGGCTATCTGATGCTATTAATTTTCATTTATATGTAAATATAAGTGAATAAATATATTAGAAGGAAGGATGTTTTTTTTTTCTGAGAGTGAAAGCAGGTTTCCAAGGCTAGGGATTTACCACCATTCAGCTGTAAAAAATATATGTTAATATTGAACAGAATCTAATCTAAAGACACCCAGGAAAAAAAAAAAAGCAACCTTAAATACTCCCAGTGAGTTTCCAGCTGTGGTTGCACTGATCTTTACAGGAGAAGGCAAGGCTCCCAGCAATGACTCTGCAGCCATACCTATGCCCACAGCACTATAGGACCTAGCCTAAGCTTGTAGCTATCCTCAGCATTAATGACTAGTCCCCTGGTCTCCATGTATCACATAACAAGCTGGCCAATTCTTCATCCAACCCCACAATACCCACCCAGCAGCACCTCGTTGTGTGTGGCACTGTCCTGCCTCTAGGTAAATCTTTGCAGCTCAGGTAGCAGATTGCATCTCCTCTGGACATTTCTTCCCGAGAAGGGAAAGCATTTTACATTTCGGTAGAACCTTTCCAGGAGCATGTGAAGATTTAATGACTTCATCCTTTTTATTTTTTTTTTCTTTTACCCCGTGGGGTTCTGAAATAGCTGGAGGCATTAACAGCTTTTATAACTTTGTAAAAACTCATGGGGCTGATGGAGTGAGGGGGATCTTGCACAGCTCCAGCAGTTCTCCTTCTACAGAAGGAGAAAATCTCACTGCCATTTATGTGAGGGCTGCTATCTTAATTTAAGGGACAGTAACAGATTGTTACCCTACATTAATGGATGCATATTTTAGCCTTGTTTCTGACTTCTGTGAAAGCTGTTCTCTACTGAGTTGTTAGCAAATCTGGTCATTTGGATGGGGGGCAAAAATACTCCATGTGATACCAGACCTTTGTTTGTGCCTTAGGCTATAGAGAGTGACGTGCCTTAGCCATGATAGCTGAGTTGATAGGCTTGTGGCTTTTCAGCTTGTTTTGCAGAATGCCACCTGTGTGTCACAGATACCCCATGTTGTTACTGGAAATGATTTGTATCAGAAATTAAGTGTGGAAAGAGGCTACAGTAAGTCTAATAGGCCCAACAGCAAGAAATCCTGCAGCATTTATGCTTCCTGCAAGAGTCATTTCTGGGTCTTTGTGGCATGCTGTTTCCCACATCTGGCCATGGCATACATCTCAACTTGTCAGTGGACGTTGCTGTTTCTAGGTTTCTGCTTTGCAGGCTTGATGTGTGCAATTGCATATGACCTAGCAACAGATCTGTAAGAGCAAATAACATCAGTCCTGATAAGAATCAAATGAATATGTCTTTTAAAAGGCACAGTTGCTGTACTGGTGCTGCTCCCTGTGCAGAAATGCTATGAAAATGTTCTCCATTTCCCTACTTATGCCGCACAAGGCAGTCATTGTTTATTATGTCTCTATTTAGCTCAGTCTTACACAGAAAGCAGCATGGCAAAGCATCAGTCAACACGAATAATAAAAAAATGATAAAGAATTAAGTGATGAGGGCTTAGCAAGCATGTTCTAGTATGTACCAAAGAAGCCGCGGCTGGGAGTTGCACATGCTTTCGTCTCCGGGTGACCTCTCTGCTCGCTGTATCAACCGGCTGCCCAGTAGATGGTGGTGTTATTTCAACTACTCTGCTCTGTGCTCCCTGGGAAGCAGCCAGGCTGCACAGAACAGCTATGGGAAAAGTTGCTTTTCACAACTCCTAGACTTACAGATTATTTCCTGCAGCATCCTGATATTCCTTCATATAGAAATAAATGTTACTGGTGTATGTATTACATTAAACATTCTTACAGTGGTCTTGATGAAAATGCTGGTGACAGGAGGAAGGGGCCCTACTCACAAGCAGGGAGAAGTATTTCTTTGAAGGATCATAGAATCGTAGAGATCATCGAACTCAACCCCCCTGCCAGAACAGGATCACCCAGGGCAGGCCACACAGGAACAGATCCAGGTGGGTTTTGAAAGCCTCTAGAGAAGGAGACCCCACAACCTCTCTGGGCAGCCTGTTCCAGGCTCCATCATTCTCACAGTAAAGAAGTTTCTCCTCATGTTAAGGTTAAATTGCCTGTGTTCCAGCTTCTGACCTCTTGTTCTATCACAGGGTACCACTGAAAAGAGACTGTCCCCTTCTACTTGACACCCACCCTTCAGATATTTGTAAACACTGGTAAGATCACGTCTCAGTCTTCTCCAGGATTGCTTTTCTGCTACAAGCTGTGCTCCAGCCCTAGTCTGGTAGTGTCTCCTTTTTGGATTTCCAGTCTTCTCTGCAGCTTATGTGGGATAACCTAATTACTCATGCTCTTTACCAGCAATATCCTGCTCCTTTCTTTTTCTGTTCTTGCAATATTTTTATTCTTCTTTACTTCCCATTCCCAGCTGAGCAGGTACTTCATTAGATTTGCTGACTCTCTTGCCTCTCTTTTTTGCAGTCTGTGTTGTGCCCTTTTCCTTCTCAAGCTACTGGCCATGTGTAGAAACACAGGAGCTTGGCTGCTGGCTGTTTGACTGTTGTGAGTAAGATCCCACAAAGGAGTAGTAAGTGCCATCAGAGATTTGCTAGTGTTTCCTGCTTTGGATGGGAGCTAGAGGAGGGCAAATAGCCTTTTTAGGGTGGAATCTATCTCTACAAGCACTAAATCAAGTTGTACTTAGTCTTTTTGCTTACTTAAAAAACTATTATAGCCATCGCAGTGTGACATTATCAGTCACCAGCTGGAAATGATCATCCAAAATCATTTTGAGAAATTTGGTTGCTCAGTTGATGATACTCAATTAATTATGGTCTGACACAGTATCTGGAGACTAGCTTATATTTGAGGTATGACATGTTTCATTGCATACTTTTTGAGTTGCTCCATGTATTTAGTTAGCTGGTGTGTATCTTCATGAATAGTTAATATGAACTCAAAGTCTGAAACCTGTCCAAGTAATTTTTCTCATGCTGACAAGAGCAGAAATTTGTAATAATTGTTTGGGTCTCAGTGTCTCCATATTATAATGTTAAGAAAGCCAAAGCTGATTATGAATATTATATAACATCTAGAAAAGTTTAAGACTAAACCTGTTTCTTGGATATGGTAACACATTTAGCAAGACCTAGGAGTCCAAGCAACTTTTGGCATGTATGCTCTTAATGACCTACAGTAAAATAGAGTTCAACACAGGCATATATCTATGGCAACTGTTGACGTTGTATTTTTTTCTACTCCTTGCTCATGAATTGAGCTGCTGCATTTTCAACATCCACAGTGGCCACCAGCACAGGCAGACCCATGGCTGGGTGTAAGTGGGAGGTAGGGCCAGGCTGGCCACCTTCCATCCAGCTGGTCTTGTGCTTCCACAGCATCCTGCTTCTCAGAGACTCACTGCACACCAGGCTGTTTGCACAGCAGACCGTCAGCTTCTCAGTGTCACAGACTGAAAACAGCAGCTGATGCCTCTGAGAGAGCATGACTGTTGCTGCATGGCTGCAAACCTGTCCACCACTGTGCCGTTTACTCCGAGTCATGCCAAAGGCAGGAGTCAGCCTCCTTTCATCGTCCTTTAAGGTCTGACAGCTTCCAGGGAGGAGTGCTCCTCCAGTTGCACTGCCTCACAGAGGTGCCACTAATGTTTAATTCCCATTCTCTGCCCCTTCCTAGGGAGTGCAGAGATGGCTCCCAGTCAGCAGCTCACTTGCAGTGTGCTTCGTCTGAGGTTGCATGAGTTACATCCAGTCAGGTTGCGTGGAGGTGGCAGAGCACTTGCAGCTTCTGGGATTTCTGGCCCTAGTGGGAGCTCCCAGAAATCTCAGAGTTTTGGGGCACCCACAGTGCAGATACAGCTGAAATCTGTGGGCGGGACCCAAACTTCTGCTTTCAGTGCGTTTCTTCAACCACCATGGCCCATGCATGATCGAGGGGCAGCTGGTAACGCAGCATCGCATCCTGGGTTGCAGTTATCCCAAGCAGGCAGCCATTCGCAGCCATTTAGCCATTCAGAGTAAGGTATAAAAATGTAAAACACATACGAATGAGACTGCTTGAGAAGTACAGAATATATTTTTTTGTAATATAAGGCAATTTATATGTAAAATATCTGTAATCACAAAAGTGCTTTAAATACAATATTCAGATTTCAGCAATAAAAATCCTGTATCTGACAAGGATAAATCAGAACATTAAAAACATGTCACTCAGAGACCAGATGCTCTTTGCAGGGGAAACAAGGTTTGTAATGTGGAGTTAAAATAGTGGTGACATAAACAGGATCAGTCATGCACAGCTGGTCTGTGTCCCCAGCAATACCAGGATGGGAGCTGAGGAGGTGCAGAAATACTTCATGCCGCAGCCTGTTGCTATGGACACAATGACTTCTACACTGAGGTTTGCCAGGATTGTGTGTTTATAGGGTCAGTCCCCATACTGCCCCTAAAATTATGGGAGCTACTTGCTGGTCAAGTGCTAAATTCCACTACATTTACTCTACCAGTAATATTCTAACTTTCTTCTTTGTGTTCTAGGACCAAACCATTTCATTTGCAAATTGTCTAAAATAATTGATAACCTAAACAAGTCTTACCTATTTACCATGGTATACCCCAGTATGAAAACAGAGCATGGATGACATATGTCCCTGGTCTTTTGTATGACCTGCTGCTGCACTTGATTTCTACATGGATGATCAGAAAGCAGCTCGTCATGTAACTCAAGGAAAAAGAATCCACGGAGATCTCTCAAAGTAGAAAACATAAACGGTTTCATTGTTTATAGAAAAAGCACCCCAAAAATTCACTAAAGAGTGTGGAATTAGTGCATACAGTAGAGTCACAAGCTCAGCCTGAAATGAACTTTAGATAGCTATGTAGGAATTGGGAAATTTCACTCATACAATGCAAAGAACAGGGTCACAGGCTAACTTTCATGAGAATTAGATCTTTAAATATCTGGTCTGTGCTTGATGAGAACAGTGGGCTGAAGTGCAAGTGCAAGAGGTTTTCTAGTATTTTTTTCCTTTTTTTTTCAGTTAAATCTCAGTCTAAAGCAATAAGGTGGAAGGTTTAGATGCTGGAAACCAACTATGCCATCAAACAGTCTCAATCACAGAAGACTTAAACATGTAATACTGTGTGCAATTTAACAGGATTATCAAAAAGTAATAGTTAAGGTTTTGTTCTACTAAATGTTCACCCATCTTTTGTCAAGTATTTCTAATTACCAGGATTTTAATGGAAATGTTTAACAGCTCCAGAACTCCAGGGTCTTTTAATATCTGCCACAACAGAGTTTTCAATTATCATAACTCTGTCCTTAATATCCATCTTTATAATTATCCTTCATTACAGTAACATTCTTAAATCTGACTCATCAAAGCAATTTTTTCTTCCTTGTTTCACTTGACTTGCAGTTCAAACTGGAATTTAACCTCTCAGTCATTTCACCCTATATTGTCAATGAATGAAAAAAATAATAATAATAAAAAAAATTACTTCTCTGCTTTCCCATATACAGTAATTGCTGTATCCGTGTAGGGGACACACAATACCTTTGGTCAAGACTAAGAGTCAAAGGTTGACTATTTACACAGTTCTTATAATAATAACAAGAGTAACATGATAGAAATCTCTAATATTTGCAACAGCCACTCACGTCACAGCATGGTTGCCCTTCAAAAAGCCTAGCACACTACCAAAAAAAGTATTTGTAGTAGATAACAGCTGTCTCTCTGAGAATTTACCTGTCTTTGAAGAGCATTCCATCTGATATGCTATTAAGTACATGAAAAAATACTGAGATACCAATGAGCTACAGATCTTAATTTATTTAAATTGCTTATATGCAATTCACTTTCAATGCATCTCAACATTTGCACTTGAAAAATGTGATCAGCCTGTCAAAAATTTGGATGCACTCAGTGTTAGATCTAGTCTCCACCAGCTCTGACTGACCTCAGTTTGATGACAAAACCAGGATTAGAGTCTGTCTTTCTCAAAAAAATGGCTTTCAAATCCACTCAAGAAGGGTTACTGCAACCAACAGTGTGCTGCACATTGGGTCATTCCCAACCTCACCCTGCACTTTTTGACATCAATGAGGATTTTATTGTTGCTTTTGTGGGAACAGATTCCAGCCTTCTATCTCTTTGTCAGTGTACTTTCGATGTCCCTTCTGCAGTGCTTCATCCAAGTCAAGAACTCAGTTTAAAAAATTCGGACCAGGAAGAACACAAAACTAATATAGCTATAACGAGCAGGTCATGGTGAAGGGTTAGGTACTTTATATTACGTCCAATACTTCTATGATATTTTCTCTCTTAAGTCTGTGTAGCAGCCTCAGCCTAGACAGTTTCTACATTAAAGCTAGAATATAGGAAATACTACATCATAAGGCTTTAATAGAGAAAAATGACTGGCAATCTCACTGTCATCTTCTACCATTGCGCTGTAGGAGGGTCCGTGGTGTAAGGAAATTGTGTGGTGTAATGGATAAAGGAAGCCCTGGGAGCCAGCTGAGCCTTAGAGTGGCTGTGTAATTTTGGGCCAGTTCACTTGAACTTCTTTTGCTTCACTCAAGCCAGCTGGCAAAAATAGAGGTAACATAGAGCCAGAGTGAAAACTGGACGGTGTTTATCGCCGTATTTTCTAGAAAGGTAAAATGCAAACCCATTGTTTTTTAATACCATTTTTGTTTTGTGCTGTGGTATATGCAAACTCAAATTCTATATATCGTCAGAGTGCAACATAAATTTATGAGATTTATAAATGCAGGCCTTCAGTTTTTGGCTGTGTTATGCACTAAAGACATCTTCTTGCAACTGCCTAAAATCTACAGATAATAAAAGTGTAGTCCATACTCAATTGCTAATTAATCTAAGACCTTTTCTTTACATTTTTATTAATTTTAATGTAGCTGATTAGTGGGCAAAAGGCATGATTTATATAAAGGCTGCAATTAGCTCATTGCAAGAGGCTTAAGCTATCTGCTGTAACATAACAGTGAAGGAGGCTTGGAAACCTGGGTTGGTTTTTTTTTTCTCTCGTCTATATGCTTGCTCTCATTAATCCAGTGTTGACTACACAGTCTTGCCAGAAGGAGATGGAGTCATTCCCATTAGACCACAGGTAATATACTGGTCAGGTAATTGAGACTCTGCTGAGAGATGCCAACAGGGAGGTGTAAATGTTTTCAGCCTGAAGTAAGCATTAAACCCATTTCGTCATGTTCCCTTGGCAAGCCTGGAGCTCTTTGGGCACTTCATGCATGTTCTTGTTCTAATGTGTCAATGGCCTCTGGTGACCAGCTCTGTCTACCTCCTCTGAGGCAGCTCAGGAGTGCTCTAAAATATGGTTCTATTTACCCTTGTTTCCCTGGCTGCATCTGCAGCAGAAGTGGACTGTGGCTCCTCATACAGAGGTTTGCTGAGACTTAGACTTGGCTGATCCAATCTGGTCTTGGCGACCATCATGCTTCAAACAGACTGGAGTAGATGACCTTTAGATGTTCCTTCAATTGACATTTCCAGGCTCCCCTGCTCCTGCTTACCCAGTGGTATAACAGCAGCTTAGTCATGATGGCATCATCTCTGAGCATGGGCAACAATTGGTGCTTAGGTGCCTGATTAACCTATTTAAGAGGTTGTCTTGGGATTTGGAAATTCTCAAGTGTTCCCTTTGATTTACATTATCCCTTGAACTCTTCTAGGTGTGCAAGTCTGGATCTAGATTTTACTCACAGATCCTCTCTAATTGCCTTTGAGCCAAAATCTGCAATTGATGTAAATGGGAGAAGGTGAAAAATGTTTATAAACAGAATCATAGATACTATGAATTATATTTTCAATCTAAGATGATAGTGGACTTTAATAAACTTTCCTGTCTCAGATAACTGTTCCTGAGCTGCTGCCAATGCAAGAGTAGCAGCTTGAAAGCAGTTTTGCACTTCTTTTTTTGGTAAAACTCATTCAGTTTTCACAAATGCAGCAGTAGGATAATATTAGTGCTGAGGTCTATCTTTATCAGATCAATATGATTTGATTTAAAGTCTATGTAGCTATTCCATAACGATATAAATATTTATTTTTAAAAATCAAGTACAGTAAAGAAATATGTCAGGAGTGACTGGCAATAGCTAAATTAATGTATGAAGATACCAATATGTATGTGTGTAACACCAAAGAAATAAGTAATTACAAGGCATGGCTTAAATACTACTCTGAACTAGGAAATCAGCACCCTTATGTTACACTGCAATCTAAAGCAGAGATGAGTATCTTTATTTCCTGATGGCATTTTGAGAACTAGCCTTCATGCAGGCTGGTGACCCTTAAATTAATATTGTTACGAACTGTGAAGATTAAAGTAAATTTATGCCCAGGAAAGTAAGTAAATGCTTGTGCTTGAATTTACATGCTTCTTTTCATGCAGTTTCAGTGAAATAGCTCTTTATGTCCACAAAATTAAGCAAGAACATGACTTGACTGGTGCCTATTTAAAATCTTCAGAAACTATTAGCTACCTTAGATAATGAGATGATGAAATATCATTTGCACCTAGTTGGTCTTTAGGCCTTGGTCTTTAGACCAGTTTTGTGCTGGAACTCTCGCAGTGTAGAGGAATGTATAGCTAAAAATAATCTTATTAATGCTTTAAGAATATTAACCTAAAATACTTTTTCTTGCGCAATGTCACGCTCTTCAACTTGGATTGTTAGTGATAACGTGTTGATACTCAGTGATGATCAAGGGTATCAGCAGAAAGTAGTATCCCAGATAAAGTAAATTTATAAACAAGTTATGGCTGTCCTGGATGCATTACCAGCCCTTGCTAGGCATTGCAGCATGCTACTCTGGTTATGGACCATCTGATGTTTAGCATGTTATACTCAACATCTTCAGTGTGATGGAAGCAAAAAACTGTTGTTCTTTGTCAGCTGTGTTGGAAAACAGTTACTTTTCAGAAGTCCTTCACAGCTGGAATTTCTATTTCATCTGGTGGAATTGAATCAGTTAATTTCATCCAAGCAGTAATTCAAGCCCCCAGAAGAGACAGGCAGGCAAGTTCTACCAGAGACTCGAAATTTGACTGTGTGTGAAGAGTTGACTCTGGGCTTGAGTTACCTTTATGAACACAAGTGCATATTTCAAACTCTGCAAGCACATATGGTATTAGTTGGCAATTAGGCATCCCCTGACAAGGTTATTTGTCTTCAGAGTCAACAAATATAGTATGATTAACCTTTGTCTACGTAAAGAACAAATATATTAAAGTTCCTTATTTAAAATTATATACTTTGTTTATAATTCTTAAAAGTCTCATCATGTCATTATTTAATCTCATAAAATAATATTGAAAGATCCATGGCAGGTAGGTAAAATGTAACAGTAAAAGCTCAACAAGACTTTTTCTCTGTATTTTGATAACATTAATTTACTGGCCTATCTTAAAAACACTAAGGAGAACGGAAAACTCCATCCTGCTCACTTTTCAATTAAGAGAAGACTGTTTTGCCTTTTGTGTCTTGTCCACTCCAATATCCAGTGTTCCTGACTATAAGGGTTCTGAAACAATTGAGCAACAAAACAGATACTACTGATAAAATTTTCTCATTACTATGTATTGGTATTTGCCAGACATTTCACTCTTCTCGGTTTAACAAGAAGCGAGTAAATGTAAATCTTAAGCAAGCTCTTCACAGGGCTTTTTTGTTAAATACAATGAAAATAAAGATTTTTTTAAACATCATACTAAAATTACAGTTGGGTTATAGTCGTGACTGGTAAACTAGTTGCATTTGCAACCTTTGAGCTAATGTCCCTTCTAATAAATCACGTTTTTGTGTTCTTTATCTCATATTTCTATCATTGATGAGAAGTAGCTACCCTATAATGCTGGAAATCAAATCTATTATGTGTAGACATGTATTCAAATGAAGATGTAAGTATTTTCAATAGACCTTTCTGTAACAAAATACTAAATTAATTTTTACAAATTAAATCATATATAAAGAAAATCATGATAAAGGCCAATATGTCGACAGTCCCAGGTTAGTCAGTCCTGCCCTTGACTGACTGAAGGAAAGCTTTTCTGCTTTGGTAAATATTAAGAGTAGAATTTGAAAAACACTAATTAATGTGCACAGCCCCCACTGACTCTCAGAAAGACATGACTTTCAAGGTCCCTTAGCCATTTTTAATTATTTCATCCTTAGGCTTTAACAGGAGACTCACATCACCATGGTATTCAAGAAAAAATGATGTGCCATATATTAGAAACTACTCTAATGACTGAAAAATTTAAATCCATTTTATTTAACTATTTAAAACCTCTCATTAAAAGAGCCTTGCTTGGCATTTGGACAGGGGGATCCAAATAGTCCTTGGATGGTGTTCCTTGCATAAGTGGGGAGAAAAAAAGTGTATAATTCCCTCTGATAATGAATGCAAAACAGCAAATCATCCTCTGACTCCAAAATACTTTTGCCTGGGCACAAAGTGAGCTGTCGTTAGGAAAAAAAATTCATAAATACAATATAATTTTACTGTCCACAGCAAATAACATTTATAATACTTTAGCAACAACAGCAGACAGAATGACTGCTGGTAGAAGTGCTGTTGATATGATCAGCATCCAAGTAAAAATGAATGTCCCAGAACAGATTCTTTTTTAGTTCATTATTGGATGTAAAAAGCATTACCTGTCCTTCTCTGAGGAACAGTAGATTGTTTGTTTGTTTTTAAGGGAAAAAGCCAAAAGGCAATAAAAAGAAATCATACAATCTGCCAGCAGTGCAGTGAAAGCTGGACATACACATCACATAATGCCTCATAAGATGACAACTGATACTGATATATTCCATCAGACCATACCTCTGTCCTCCCACTGGTTGTCTTAAGCTAACCTAAACAAAAAATAAAATGAGAGTCTAGTTATGAGAGCACAGAGATTCCTGTCCTGATGCAGCAGAGAGACAGTGATAGAGGGAAACACTGAGCTAAAAATAGGATGTCATAAAGAAGAGATATTTTTATTATAATTAGCATAAGAAGAAAGGAGTTATGTGAGTCGCAGGAAGCTTTTTGTGACGGGAGATACTGAAATTTCAATTCATCCATATGATGGAGGTGTGTAAAATTCAGAAGTAGCACATAGAAATATCTGTTGAAATGAACTGCCCTGTGCCTTGCCTTATAATCTTGACCAAAGGTCTATTTCCAGCTCTTCCACTTGCATCACCATGACCCAGGGTGAAGGTGAGCCACCTGCCTCTCTCCTGTGTCTCTGTTTCCAGCTATGAAAAATGGGTTAATAACACCTATCTACAGGGAAGTTGTGAGCTTGCATTTTTCAGTCAGACTGGGAACGGTGAGAAAGAGCATTGAGGTAATTGACTGATGCTTGCAAAGTGTTTTGAATGCAAACATCAAGTAGCCATTTTTTATTTAGGCTTTCTTATCTTTAATTTCCCATTTATAAACAGTGTGCATGTGGCAAGTTTCTTAGTAACAAAAGACAGAAGTTTTTGAGCAGTAGCATATCAGAAGGTTGGAACAGGGTGGACTCGTTTTGCTTCTTTCAGATAAACTGTTTACAGCTCTTGCCATTCAAGTTTCAAAAGTGCAAGAAAAGAAATATAAATGCCTGTTTGGCTTTAAAAGCATTTGGAAGACTGAGGCATGATTGTCTTCTTCCCACATTAAAGAGCCTGGTTATTTTTGGTGACTTTCTTTCTTCCCATTTCTGTCTATCTTGTACTTTTATCAGTTTTAGTTTTTCACCTTCTTTTTGATCTCTTCCCCAGTAAGTGCACACACTTACCATGTCTCACTTCCTCGCTTCCTCCCAAGGTATGAAATGCATTGTGGCTCTCCAGTGCGACAGATCTTATAGTGCTCAAGGTCAAAGTCTTGCAGTTCTTGCCATATGTTTTGTAATTCCTCTTGTGTCCTTCAAAATGCTAATGCTGCTGCTACACTGAGAGGCCATGAGCTGTGGGTGTAAAAGCAGCAGAGGTGTCCCAGGCACACCTAGAAAGAACGAGAAAGGTGGAACCCAGCAAGTCCACTGGCATCAACGGCAGCTTCTACCTCACAGAAATACTCCCAGGGAACATTTGCTCTTGCTCATGGATGTTGGTTCCCAGAGATAGGAGCAACAGATTGAGTCATCACTGCTGCCTCAATTCAGAGCTCAACCTATAGTTATTGCAAAACCAAATGACCTGGCAGATCTGGCCTTTGGCAAATGGAACCGACCATGTGTAAATGCACTGAAGATCTGGTGTGAACCCCATTAGCAGCAGCGTGCAGCCAGAGCTGGAGTGAGTGGCCCTGAAGTTTGCAACTTTCATTTTAATTTGTTTTCTAATCTGCTGAACAATTTTCAGCATGACCTGGTTAGTGCTTCTTAACCTTCGGAGCCAAGGTTGTTATTAAAACAAATACAGGAATTATTGTTCTTATTAGCCAAATATTGATTCACATGCTGTTTCTCCTGGATATACCTCGTACAGTCATGATTACCTTTATATAACAGGACCAAGACATGTGGATCATGTCCATTTCCATTCTACAGGCTGTTGTGTTTTCTGAAGGATATAACATTCCCTCTGGATGATCTAGAGCAAACTCTTAAGAGCTTAACTCAAGAGGCCTTTATAGCTGTAGTAGTATAAAATACCATTTTAAATACCACATCCTTTTGGGATACTGACTTAAATACTTAAGTAAAAACCTGCCAGCTGTAAAAATATTCCTTGCCACACTCAAGTACACAGGGTCTTCATCAGAGTTCATGTTTTCCGTTGTATTTTGAAGCTCTAAAAATCTGAAGTTCTATGAATAGGCTTACGAGTATTTAGCCTTTGATTTCAAATTGTGATATGGCTTTTGCTAAATGGAAGTGCTTTTGAGACAGTTGTGTTCCTGCTCCAGTAATCTCTGCAGTTGTTTGTTTCCCTTGAACAACTTTGTGCTGGAGTGATTGAAGTTTCTTCCAGTTCAGGAGCACTGCTACAGACAGAGACTGGTTAAAACTAGTTCTGACATGCATGAAATTCTGTCTCTTTTTTCTGTGTGTCACTAATCATCTTATTTGGTCTTTAAAATGAAGGGTTATTGTGCAGTGTTGTTTCAGAAGGCTTCAAAGTCATTGATCAAGAAATATGAATCAATCACAGCGTGCAATTGGGTGTGAACTGTCATCATCCCACAACAGGCATTTTGGCAACATCAGAAAGGATGCATTTTTATTTAAATAGTCATCATAGCAAGAGCTTGTCTTTTGGTAATACAGCTTTTTCTAACTGAAAATGCAGAAGATAATTTGACATTGCTGCTTGAAGAAGTTAGGGGTAACCTTTGAGCATATTGCGCAGGCTCTCATGATACTACAAGTCTTCTCCATTATTAAAATAAATGAATATTAAAATAGATGAATTTATGGTCATAGTATTGGTACTTATCAAATCAAAATCACAGAACAGCAGTATCTAGAGCTGTCAACCTGACAGTTTTCAGAAGGGTCTCAGCGAAGGCCAAGTTGTTACTAGTTCCATCACAGTGGGTAAAGAAACATTTGAGCTAGCCAGCTGCTGGGAGGAAGATTTTGCAACAGGGATAGATATTAGGGGGAAATTTGAGCTGGTTTCTAATCTGGTTTTCTCAGAAGTCCAAAAACACTGTCCTTTCTGCTGTATAGATTTTAATTCATAGTTTGACCTTCTTAGTCACACGTTAGAAGTTCAGATGCTTGTCTCACACTTAAGGCCCTCTTACAAGCTCTATTCTGCTGTGCTGTCTGCAGTGAATGAAGGCAAGGGGTATGTAAACTCATACTATTCCCTCTCTTTATTCCCTCTTTTTATCTCTCTTTGCCTGTGAGATTTGGAGAGAAGGGACTGTATGTCTAGGTGTTCAGAAAGCATCACATTTGTAGGTAGTGTTACCAAACATTAAATAGAGTAAAAATGGAGCAGAGATTATTTTCAAAAACAGCTTGGTATGCTTTATTGGCTTCCATCAGTCAATAGGACATTCATGAGGAAATCATACATACAGATGACATCAGAAAAGGGAACATACATTTGCCTTCTAAACTAAGAGTGCTTATAAATATTTGAAATCACATTCAGCTGGCCTATGTCTTTTTAAATGCACTTTGAATTATTTTGTAATGTGAATCCAGTCACATAAGGGTAGGGACTGTTTTTCTCATTATTTTGGGAAAAAACTATTATGAAAAAAACTATGGCAATGCATGGCAGGCTTTAGCAAATAGAGGTTTACAATAGATTTGCTGACAGGCTCTTAGTGCAGCACTAGCCAACAGAGCTATGATAAAGAGCTTTATCTGGGATTAAAGCTTCTGGAATTACTCATTAATTGGATTAATGAACTGTAATTCATCGTGCATGTCAATCCTGCTTTAGTCTAACTCCTTTTTCCACCCTGCTTGTAATATTCATCCAAGGAAGACCTCTGTTCTGGGAAAGTTCAAGAACAATGTTAAGACTTCCATGATTTCACATTCATTTTAAATCCCTAATGTGATCAAAATTCACTTTATTCCTTCCCTGAACAACTCTGTAACTTTTCTCTATATAATACTTAAGAGTATTTTATGAAACCCCTTATTTCTGAGCTCAGGTCTGAATGGGGTTTTTTTTAGATTTCAAGGTTGTAGAAGTGTCTTCAGTGGTCTTTTATATTTTAGAAAATTAAATTACTGAAGTGTTTAACTTAGTTTTTTGTTGTCGTTGAAATGCAGTAGATCCTCTTTACTTAAGTAGAGTAAAATGCATAGTATTTACTTAAGTAGAATCAAAAAGAGGCACAGCTTAAACCTCCCAGTAGTTTGTGATTAAAAATCTTCTTTGGAAATTATGACCTAGCTTTATTTTCCTCACATTTTTTCCTATGCTGATAAATGATCTAAATTATTAAAACTGGGTTTTTTTAGCTTTTTGCCTCAGATAAGCTAGTTCATTTGTTCTTTCAAAGAGCACTTCTTCACTGAATACACAGAATATATCATTACTTGAGTGATAACACTCTGAAACAGTAACATTAGCCCTGCTCAGTTGTCAAAAGTTGAAAAACAAGATTCTGCAGATATTGCTCCTCTGGAGTTGTTAATAAATTGCTTCGGAGTCTGCTTACAGAAGAATACATGCATGGCAGGAAGTCAGAATTTGAAATGAAAATGTATCTGAAGTTTGGAAGTTACCTAATCACACACCTTCCCATTTGCTTGGCGTGTGTCAAAGCCCCTTGGCCTGAAACTCAAAAGGCTAAGGAGCTCTCTGCTTTCATAACGTGGTGGAGAGAAAGAGCTGTTTCATCTGCATATCCCAGCAATTCTCAGTTTTTGGCAGACAAGTCCCTGAGAGAAAGGAGCTATCTACTCCCACTTATTTGTAGAGAGGAAGTTAAACATGGTCACAGGGACGGTTTAATGTACACATGCTTTCTAGACAGAGCATTTGCAGTAAAACGGCAGGACTCACTGCCTAAAAGAAGTGCAGAATAGACTGAGGAGTGGAGCAAAAAGAGCTTCTTCTATTTTATATCAAGGAGCTTTTTCTCTGCTCCTATCCCCTCTGTGTTGGTGGGAAGGCGCTTTGATGGGAAGTGGTGGAAGTCTGCATTTCACTGAGCCGTGTTATAAAGCCCTTCTGCAGGAGGGCATAGTGGAGATGAACCTACTCTGGCAAGATCTCACCAACTCAACTGCTGAATGTGACTCACATCATTAGAGATGGATTAAGGTGCCTCAAGAGAGGAACAAGCTCAGCAAATGGACTGGAAGACAGGTCAGGCTGGTTGTTCCCAAACTCTGATATTGTAATACTTCCTGGCACCAAAGCACAGATGTAGCTTAGGTGAAGAAGAAGAACGGGGCAGCAATATTGAAAAGTGACATTTTTCTAGATGCTCCTCACTTGGTCTGGGGTAATTGACTTAATGAAATACTGACAATATTTCTGTGAGTGAATGCATTACTTAATATTAAAAGAAATAACTTTTATAAGGAAAGGTATTATCCCTTATTGAAAAAGCTTATATAATTAAGAAACAGATAGACTTTCTAACCAGAGTCCCTTTGTCAGTTTGACAAGAACAACAAAATTCAAACTAATGTAGGTCAGACCAAACAGCTCATATTTCAATCTAATTGTGTTAGTCACTTTGTAGCAGAAAAGGGAGCCAGCACCTCAGCGCAGTGAGGGCTGTTAACAGGGGACAGGGACCATCAACTTAGTTTGGGTGAAATATAAAGGTGCTCAGTGTTGTAGCTCTTCCACTGGAATAACAGGAAATGTGATTCCTGTGGCATTGCTGTCTTCCTAACAGGACTGCTCACTCTTTTTTTGACTCCTAAAAGTTCCCTTTATTTTGTACACAGACTCAGGGTGGGATCTATATCACCACAACATAGCTGCCTTGTATGAGACAGCCATCACTCAATCAGTTAAGGCAAAAACACACCTCCAGAGAAATATTTGTGTCAATTACCTTCAGGGAAGGTTGGCATTGGATTAACCCAATGCATTTAACAGAAAACATTGATAATTCAACAGCTGTCACGTCATCTACAGCATTCTACAAAGGGACAATGATTCAGGGAAGCCCCAGCTGGGGACAGAAACCACTGATGTTATCCAGCCTAAGATACTACTGATGTTTTAGATATATTTTAAGATGGGTGGTGAAGCAGTGGGCACCAAGGTAAGATGCTTTAGCCAGCTGCCCTACCTGTGTAGCCATCCCAGGTTTAGTGCAATAATTTCACTGGCTGTACGTAGGGCTTAGCAAAATACTGTTAATCCCAGGAATGCACAGAGGCTGCTCAAGCCAGAAGCAGTTTTCTTTTAAAGAGATCAGCTTGTTATTTGAATCTTGCCCTTGCTGCTAACAGGAGGATTTGAAAGATTAAATCTAAAGGCAAAGGGGCATAGAAGATGCTTGTAATAAAAAATATGTTCTGGGTTTTTTTTTTAAATCAAAAGGATAAAAGCAAATTGGGCTGAGTGTCCAGTTGATCCTTCTGCTCTAAGGAAACATGGGAAACTTACCAATGCTCTGAGGTTTCTTGATGTGGGTAGAAGGCAGAAATAAGCATAATGAACCAATAGGATCTCTTAAATATAAGAAGCCGCTCTTTTAGTATCAACTAGAGATATTTTGTCTTGTTTTCTTCACTGCAGACATAAACTGGGATGGTGACAGATGGATGTTCCATGGACAATGAAGGCAAAGGACAGAGCCTGGGGCTCCTGATTAAATCAGCCTCTTGCAATGCGGGTTAAAAGCCTCAGTCTTATGGTGAAGCACAAGAATGACTACAATAAGTTTAATCAGCTGCCTTCTGAGGTTTAGCTGCAAACAAATTCAGGCTCACAGCCAGCCCATACACTTTAGGTTGCACAGGTTGCCTAAATGTGAAAATTGCAACCATTGTGTTTTTATAGCTGTTACCATAATCTTGATTTCCCTGTTTGCAAAGCAGAACTCTACACTGAATAGACGTGTGATTTACTCTCATTTATCCAAAACTCAGGGTATTAGACATACAGATTTATGCCATCAGTTATGCCAACATCTTCATGTCAAGACTCAACACTGATTTCATACTAAGGTGAAGCAATGTGTGGGCTACAGTCAGGATGTACATGTCTGAGCTACCAAAAGCATGCAGAGATTAAAACCTGTCTACAGCTACCGGTAACAGTATCAGACATCCTCATTTGTGAGCTGCCCTGTGGAGTCTGCAGACTCCGGGGTCTGTCTCTGATACCATCCATGCCAGTAGCATCTTGCTGGGTGGCCATGAAGCAGCTAACTCAAAGCTTTGGCTACCCATGGCAAAAACTGTCTACCTCAACTTCAAAACCTGAGCAATTTGCGTGAAATTTCACCCACAGACTTCAGGCCCTGAAGTGCCACAATAAGTGAGTACCTTGTAGAAATGCCACTGCATGTATTAGCATGCCAGGAGAGCGTTATGCTGAACTGAAATTGTATTTCTTGCTGTAATCTTCTTAGGTGGAAGTTCAGTGCTGCCCACCTCGTGGCTTGACCCATGGTGCTGGCACTCCTCCATCACACTTCTAAGTGTCCTCTCTTCTGAAACCCTCATACAGTCTATGTACAACTCTTTCTATATACTGAGATAAATCTCTGTAGCTTATATTTTTGTTTCATAGAATCATAGAATAGTTTCATCTGGAAGAGACCTTCAAGATCATCAAGTCCAACCTTACTCCTAGTCCTATAAAAAAACACTAAACCATGTCCCTAAGCACATCATTCAACTGCCTCTTAAACACTTCCAGGGATGGTGACTCCACCACCTGCCTGGGCAGCTCATTCCAATGCCTGACAACCCTTTCTGTAAAGAAATGCTTCCTGATATCCAGCCTGAACCTCCCCTGATTCCACTTCAGGCCATTTCCTCTTGTTCTGTCACTTGTCTCCAGGGAGCACAGACCAACTCCCTCCTCGCTACAACTTCCCTTCAGGTAGTTGTAGAGGGCAATAAGGTCTCCCCTCAGCCTTCTTAAGGCTAAACAGCTCCAGATCCCTCAGCCTTTCCTCATAAGACACATGCTCCAAACCCTTGACTAGCTTTGCAGCCCACTTCTGTACCCTCTCCAGCACCTCAATGTCCTTCTTGTAGAGAGGGGCCTAAAACTGGACACAGGATTCAAGGTGTGGCCTCACCAAAGCCGAGTACAGAGGAATAATCACCTCCCTTTTCCTGCTGACCACACTATTCCTGATCCAGGACAGGATGGCACTGGCCTTCTTGGTCACCTGGGCACACTGCTGGCTCATGTTCAGCCAGCTGTCAATCAACACCTTGAGGTCCTTCTCTGCCTGGCAGCTCTCCAGCCACTCCTCCCCAAGCTTGGATTGCTGCTGGAGGTTGTTGTGGCCCAAGTGCAGAACCTGGTATTTATTCCAAACAGACTTTAGGGGCTTTTTTATACCACAATATACAAGCAATACACTCCCAATCTGTTGCAATTACTCTTGGAAAGCACTGATCTCATTCTGCTTCTGGATCACCTTGAATTTTGTTCTCTCTTTCACAGAGTCCTGAATCCCCATTCAAGCAAATGCTAACACTTCACTTGTATTTTAGGATGTAAATTGAGGGTTAAGATTGTTTTTCTGAAAGATCCCACATCTTCCACAATTGTGGAGCTTCTCTTCAACATAGCTGACACCAATTCAAATTGAACATTTTTAGACAGCTGCCATGAAAAACATCAAACTCTTCTGTCAAGTGTAAAAGTCAATGCCTGAACCCCAGGAAACACTGCTCAAATTATCATTTAAAATGTCAGCACTGGCAATAATGAAAACTGAATTTTCAGCTACTCCAAGAAGCACATTCACAAAGGGATTTACTTTTCTAGAATTTGAAAATTCTGTGGTGTTTGAGGGCAAAAACATCAATATATATATATAAAAATTAATTTCCAGAAGTACAGATTATATTGCATTATTATTTTATTAACACTAAACAACTGGATCACCCCATCAGGATGGTGACACTTTCTGCACGATAGCAAAAAATAGGTGAACCTAGCAAATAAAATCTGATTTTCTAATACAGCACAAGGTAAGTTATGATATATAGTTTTACAAAAGGTTGAATGCCACAATATTAGAGTAAAAGTTTATTACAGATAATTGCTTGCTCTGTTGATGCTGTTTCTGTAGAATTTGGATAAGCAATTTAAGTTACAGAGATTTAGAACAGTTTTCATGGAGATGTATGAAGCTAAAAAAAGTGCAAGCCTTTTTAATCCACCTATAAATCATTTTATACATTTAATTTCTTCCATATAAATTTTATGGGTTCATATATAAATACAGGTTAAAATTGCTACATGCTTTCAGATGAACAAGCTCTTGCACTTCTTTTCACCTTTTTATTATTACCATACGTATCCTCTTCAAGTAGAATACATTAAAAATCCCACAGGTTATTTAATATTAAATATTTAATAGCTGTTGTAATTCTGCTTTTAAAAATATTTTTGTAGGAGTGTCAGTGATGGGTACCACATCTGTTTCTTCTTGACTGGACTAGCACTGTTTGAAAATCTTTTGTTAGGAAACCAGAGTATGGGTGAGTGGGCACTGGACAACAACTAGCCGAGGCTGTCTGCGAGGCAATTGCCAACGGGAAACCAGCTCAGGCATGAGCAAGTCCCAGAAGCGCTGAGACCTGGCATTGTTGGGGAGGACCAAAGTCTTCTACATTGTCCCATGGCTGATCTCTGCCCTCGAGACAATCCCTGAGCAGCTGGGGATATTGTAGCCTCTGCTCAAAGATTTGCCTTTTCTAATCCATTATCTCTCTTTGCAAGATGCAGCAAAATCCCTCTTTTGCAAGCAGGACCCCATGGATTTAATTGAAAGCAAGTGGCTGACGCCAAGGATCTGTCTCCTCCCTGCCCTTGGTAGCTCACACTGGCCTGGTCTCCTCCCTTCTTCTTGTCATACCCACTCTGCAGCAGGCATAGGATGAGACCTGTTTCTGAGAAGTTAATGGAAGTTTTGTTGTAATTGTGGTGGAAACAGGGCCTTAAATTGTGAAAACCTCTAAAGAGTTTTCTGAAACCTGTTAGCCTGCAGAGTGACTATGTCACTTCTATGGCAACGACATGACATTGTTTGATCCTAATTGTTTTGACTGCTTATTCATACAAGTGGATTATTATGCACATTTCTGCTTTGTGAGAACTGATTTCTGAAAAAATATCTCTGAGGAAAATAGATTTAAAATGTTCTTTTAGCATTGCATTCTGCAGATAGGCTGAATACATATGGAAAAAAGTGTAGACAATCTTTTTTATTTGCATTTTATCTTACAATAGCTGAAAATTCTGACTTCAAAAATGGGGTGGTCTGACCACTGAAGTTCCTTTTATAGCAGAATTAGGATTTTAGAAAGAACACAGTGGAGATGTGTCCATTTTCCCCAAACGTTCTACAGAGGAAATCCAAAGAGAAGATTTCAGTTAGGCCAAATGTAGCACAATTTCTAAGTGTGAAAACAGATGGGGACATTCTTTTTATTATTTGTACAAAACTTTTTTTTTCCACTCAACAAGGGTGCAACTCAATCTTACTGTGAAAAGCCCTTGATACTGGGACTACAGGCACAGCACCTAGGAAAACAGCGGGAGTTGTCCCTGGCTACCTGATTTCCCACTGAAGTTCAGTAAAGTGTCTGGGCATCTCCCTCACACTGTACTTTCTCTCACAGGTGTCTTCTGGTTATGTTACCTGATCTTTCCCCTTGCTTCTTTTGTCAAGTTTCCTTTTTTTTTTTTTTTTTTAAATTATTTTTTTTAAATTTTATTTATTTATTTAATTTTTATTTTTTAAATGCATGTGATTTTGGTGGTGTTAATATGCCTGCAGTATACAAGATACTCTATA